>CM034462.1:7236908-7254058 GCA_019925255.1 Litchi chinensis | reverse complement strand
ACATTTAGATCTCACAACCAAATCATTCTTATAGTCTTTTAGCTAGCAATATGAACAAAACAACCTAAAAACCAACCAAAAATACTCATACATTACCTTTCAAACTCAAATGGAAGAAGAATCTTCAAAACCTTCAATGGATCCAAAAACTTCAATGGTTGAAGAAGCTTGAATGACTAATCCCCTCAATAAATTGTTTTTCAACTGCAATGGATCTCAAAAATCTTCCTAATTTTCGTAATTTTCAGCTGCAATGGAGAAGGAAGATGGAAAAGGGAGACTATTGGTAGGAAAAGGAAGAAGGTTATTTTCGTAATTTCATATTTGGGCATTTTAGTCATTTTAACTTAAGGGTATTTTGGTAATTTCATATTTGGGTATTTTAGTGATTTTAACTTAAGGGTATTTTGGTAATCTTGGGTATACAATGGAAATAGTTTGTTTGGGAGGTTAAAATCAAATTTTTTTAAATAGTTGGGTAAAAACAATTTTTTTTTTTTTTATTTGGGTAAAACCTATAAATCTCCCGGAAACAAAACATCAAAAACTTTTACATTGTTTAATCTCTCCTCTCCAAAATATGTTTCCATATAACAGTAGCAAATATAATGATTACTCGAAGTGATTGGAAATGTTGTATTGGACCTGTAAGGGAGGTGGGAATAGCCTTTTAGTCAAGCTATTTGGGCAAAATATGGTTGAGCAAATAAGAAGGCAAATAATACGTACATATACCTTTTTGAGGGTTAATGGTGGGTAAAATTAAGTCTTGATTGAATTTTTTTATATACAAAGTTAAATAATCATAGTAATTACAAAGTAGAAAAAGTTTAAATAAATAAATAACTCTGAATTGAAGGTATTATCAATTTGCCCTCACTTTTGAAAATATTAGTAAAAAAATCCCCTAGCATCAGTCCAAAAGTGGTTTTCATTCAAAAATTGAGTGATTTTGTGATAAAACCATGAAAAGACGAAAACACCCTTATTAAATTGAAAAAATAAAAAATAAAATGATTATAATTAAACAATTATAATTAAATAAAATTATTTAGTATTTAATAATTAAAAATTAAAAAATTAAAACTAAAAATGAAGATCTGGGTTCTAGATCTTCAATTTTTTCAAAAAAAAAAATCAAAATTTTGACATGAAAAATTTGAAGATCTGGGTTAGTTTAAATAAATAAAAAATAAAAATAAATAAAAACACACACACACATAAGAAAAATTTGAACAAAAATTTTGATCTTCGAAAGGTCTTCATTAAATTAAAAAAAAAAAAAAAAGAAGAAAAAAATTAAAGATTTTCTCATATATTATCAGGCTTGCCTGATCCATCTGGTTATGTTATAAGTTGTACAATATCATGTTTAAATGTTTTATCTAATTTAAAATTGTCACATCTATCTATCTTAACCGATGGTTAATAGTATGCTTATATACTATAGACATTTAAAACTCGCTCAATTGAAATTTTCACTTTATGATATAATAAATTCAGATTCAGTCCTGCAAATCAAGACTTTGAGGCTTGACATCATATATAAAGTAATTCAGGGAAAAAATTCTGCTTCGAATGCTTTAAATACAACTCAACAAGTTGATATATGCCAACTTTAGCCTTTAGAGAACAGCAATTGTAAGCAAAGAAGATGAAAGAGCAACACCAGAATGCTTTGGAAATACATGTTAGGCCTTGCCAAAATGACAAACCAGTTGACTCTTACAGTTCCAGAAATTGAGAGACGTGTGTATCCACCAAACCATAATAGAGCATTGCCATTCAATTTTTAAAGGAAAATGATTAATTATTATGGGCCTGATTTCAATTTTTTGAGCTACAGCCCAATTGTGAGAAATTTTATTTCAAGCCCGAATGTGAGATTAAGCCCAATAGTTGGAATTTTGAATTCATGCCCAAAGACATTTTAGAACCCAATTGTTTGATAATAAATGTTAGAGAAAATGCATAAATTGACCTCTTTTGGAGAGCCCACTCCAAAACTAACCCTTTGTCAATCTCAAGTCTTTAAAACTAGCCCTTTATCTCTCTCTTTACAAAAAAGGACTTGAGATTGACAAAAATACCCTCAATGAAAACACCCAAAAGCTTGGCTCTTTTGTTGGGTCGTAGCTCCTGCCCAAAAACTCTGCAATCAACTATCCAACCCATTGATCTGATCTTACGAAACCACCATCTCTGACTCCCACTCTCCTCTTCGTCCTTCTTGTTGTCCAGCTCCTTCACTTCTTCCTCCTCTACGTTGGAAACTCGAAATGGTATCCAGCTCCGTCACTTCTTCCTCCTTTACATCGGAAACCCGAAATGGTGTCTAGCTCCTTCACTTCTTCCTCCTCTACGTCGTAATTCTTCTTGTTGTCCAACTCCTTCACTTCTTCCTCCTCCATGTCGTAGTTGTCGTCGTCCATATCGTCATCGTTGGTGCGGGCCACTAGATGCAGGCCACCAGACGATTTTTTTAGGAAGGCACGAAAATGGAGAGGACTTTAATGGATGAATGAAGGAAAGTCGTTTAGTGTTGTTGAAAAAGCAAAGTTTGCAGGTCTAATATGTACCTTGTGGGTCGTGGTTGTTTGGTGTATTTTGTGTGTGGTTTTGTGGGTATGATTAGAATGTGAGTTATATTCTATTAGTAGTTGTTATTGGTGAATTTGCACTTTAAGGGTCGAATTTGTAATGGGGGCTAACCAATCAGAGTTTAGAGGCAAAATCTTCATGCGAAGGTTGGGAATTCAAATTTTTAGGTTAAAGAAACCCAATTGGGTTAAGAATCTCAATCTAAAGGTTGAGATTTCCCACTAATCCCAACCTATAGGTTGGGAATCCCAACATTGAGGTTGGGAATCCCAACCTTGGTTGAACATCCACGATTGGGATTCCTAACCTAACGGTTGGGAATCCCAACTTGACGATTAAGAATCTCAATTTTGGATGTTCAATCAAAGTTGGGAGGTTGAAAATCTCAACCTGACGGTTGAGAATCCCAACCGTGGATGTTCAATCAAAATTGAGAGGTTGAAAATCTCAACCTGACGGTTGAGAATCTCAACATTGGATGTTCAATCAAGGTTGGGATTCCCAACCTCGAGGTTGTGATTTTTCACTAATCCCAACCTCTAGGTTAGGAATCTCAATCTTTAGGTTGGAATCCCAACCTTAGTTGAACATTCACGGTTGGGATTCTCAACCTTTAGGTTGGGATCCCAACCTAAAGGTTGAGATCCCAACCTTGGATATTTAATCAAGTTTTGGATTCTCAACATTGGGGTTGGGATTCCCCATCAATCCTAACCCCTAGGTTGGGGTTGAGATCAAAGGCAAGATTCTCAAGGTTGAGAATCTTGTCTTCAAAGTTAGTAATCTCATCCTCAAGGTTGGGAATCCCAACCTTGATCGGATATTCCTAACCTAGAGGTTGGGATGCCCATCCTCCAGGTTAAGAATCACAACTTAAATGTTCAATTAGGTTGAGATTCCCAACTTGTATGGTCAATCAGGGTTACGATTCCCAACCTAAAGGTTGGGAATCCCAACCTCCAAGTAGGGATTCTTAATTATAGACATTGAGAAAAATATATCTTCCCTCCTCATGCCCAAACACTTGTGAGGGTGAGTTTAGGACTTGAAATCTCATCTCACCCGTCAAATCCGATGAAACAAATATGGCCTAATTGAACTAAAGATTGATTTATAGATTTTAGAAGTATCAAGAAAATACATTATATAATTATTAAAAGAAGAAATAAAGTAATATCTCAAATTTTATTTGAGAGAAATTTGAGAGTTGACAATTCAAGTTATTTCTAAGGTATTAATGGGTGTACAAGGTAAAATTGATAATCTTTATATTCAAAATTGGACAACAAATGGATGCCATGAGAGTTTTTTTTTTTTTTTAGCAAATTACTCCAGACTTCCCCTCAGGTTTGTCAAAAAACAAGCGGAAACAGATTTACCCTTTTATTACACCAAACCCCCATGCCGTTAGTCAATTTCCGTCCATTTTAACAGTTGACTAAACTTTTAACTTAAAAGACCATTTTACCCTCAAAAATCCCTAAAATCATCACCAAACCTCACATCATCTCTCTGCCATCGATCCTTCTCGCTACCCCCTCTCTACGGCGTCTTCCTCTTCTTCTTCTCCTCCATTCTCATCGAGATCTCCAACCTAGCCGGCTACAACTTCGCCGTCGTCAACATGGAGCATGGCCTGGCATCTCCGTTGCCTTCACTGTCGCGCGAACGCCATTGCCTTCTTCCTCTTCTTCTCTTTCATTCTCTCTTCTTTTTCTTCTCTTTTTTTTCTTCTTCTTCTTCTTCTTCTTTCTTCCTCCACCAGAGCCATCTGGGTTCGAAACGAACCCAGATGTCTGGGTTCGAAATGAACCCAGATGTTTGGGTTCAAATCAAACCCAGATCTAGGTTCGTTTCTAGGTTCGAATTGAACCCAGATTTCATCATCTGGGTTCGACGAAACCCAGATGATTTTCATCTGGGTTTCGTCGAACCCAGATGATGAAATCTGGGTTCGAATTGTGTGTTTTTTTTTTCAGAATTTATTTTTTAATTTTCTGAGATGTTTGTTGATGATGATTCTGAGATGTTTTGAGTTTATGTTTGAGTTTGATTTATTGTTGATGATGATGATTCTGATTCTAAGATGTTTTGAGTTTATATTTATGTTTGAGTTTGATTTATTGTTGATGATGATGATTCTGAGATGGAGTTTGGGTGATGATTCTGAGATGGATCTGGTTTCCTAGTTGTGTTTGTTGATGATGATGATAATTTTTGTTTATTTATTATTTTATTTTAATAATTTTTAAATTACATTAAATTATTTCAAACAGTAAGGGTATTTTGATCTTTACAAGTTAAACCCAGTCAACCGTTTAATTTAAACGTGTTTGACCGTTAACTTGGGGCTTTTCTGTTATAAACACGAAACATTGTTTCCATCTGATTATTTTCATACCTGGGGGGGGGGGGGGGGGGTCTGGAGTAATTTGCTCTTTTTTTTTTTTGGTTTTTAACTCGCATTAGTAGCCTTACCTTTATATACCTCATACTATTAAGGGGAGTACATTGAGAATAACATTTGTTGCAATATAAATCAATTAAAATGAATTTCATTTCCACTCACAAGCTAGGGAAAATAGTGATGTAATCACCCTCACTTGCTACTTCAAGTAGCAAGTTCAAGTCTCCTTAGTCT
Source organism: Litchi chinensis (assembly GCA_019925255.1). Taxonomy (NCBI): domain Eukaryota; kingdom Viridiplantae; phylum Streptophyta; class Magnoliopsida; order Sapindales; family Sapindaceae; genus Litchi; species Litchi chinensis. Next base: position 7,248,816 of record CM034462.1, on the reverse strand, counting down.
CACTCTTTATGTTAATATTCATAAAGGTATGACTAGATTTCTTCCAATGTCGTTGGAGCAATTATCTGAGCTATAGTTTCTTTTTCTATTGTTATTGATTGCATACGAAAGAAAAGAAACAAGGGAAAAAACAAAGGAAAAAATTAAAATGGAAATCAATTCCTCTTGATAATTAAAATGACCTTATTATTTTTTGAACAAGCTGCCCTTCAAATTAAAATGTAAACAAAGGAGATCACTTTGAATGGCAGTTTTGTTCAAAAAATAATAAGGTCATTTTTGATAATTTAGAAAACTAAAAGTAAAATTCTGTAATTTTAGAAAACACCTTCAAGGGCGCTTTTTGGGTAAGAAGCGTCTTCTATAATCAAATATTTTAATTACGAAACAACCCCTTAAATTTGTAAAATTACGAAATATTTGTACAAATAAAAATTTTTTTTATGCTGCAAGTGAGGTCGAATTATATATTTAAAAAATTCTATATATCTTAAACTTTTAGCATGTTAGTACTTTTTTTTTATCCCTCTAATTATATATTTTATTGTTTAAAAATTTGTAAAAAAATGTTTTATTCAATCCCATTTGGGATTCTCAATATCGGGGTTAACATTCCCAACCTGCAAGTTGGGATCTCAACTTCAAGGTTGAGAATCCCAACCTTAGATATTTATTCAAGTTTGGGATTCCCAACCTTAGATGTTTATTCAAGTTTGGGATTCCCAACCTTAAGGTTGGGATTCCCTACCAAGCATAATTTCAGGTTGGGAGTCTCAACCTCAAGGTTGAGATTCCCAACCTTAGATGTTTATTCAAGTTTGGGATTCCCAACCTCAAGGTTGGGATTCCCTATCAATCCTAACTTTCAGGTTAGGAATTCCAACCTCGAGGTTGAGATTCCCAACCTTAATTGAAAATTCAGGGTGGGATTATCAACCTGGAGATTGGGTTTCTCAACCTGAAGGTTAAGAATTCCAACTTGAATATTCATTCAAGGTTGAGATTCCCACCTTCGAGGTTGAGATTCTCAACCTCTAGGTTGGGAATCTCAACCTATAGGTTGAGATTTCTAATCTTGACTTTAAAAATCAAAAGGTACATATATTTCGTAATTGAACAAATTTGTGGGGTTGTTTCGTAATTACAATATTTATCATAGAGGGCGTTTCTTACCCAAAAAGTGCCCTTAAAAATATTTTCTAAAATTACAAAATTACACTTTTACTTTTCTAAATTATCAAAACTAACCTTATTATTATTTTTTGAACAAAACTGCCCCTTTAAAGTTTGAGTTAACCATTTCTTTAATGTCAAAATCCATAATCTCCCATAATTCAACATCATTAACTACAATTCATCAATATCATCAATCCAATTCATCAACATCATCATCTCCCACAACAACAATAACATTACAACATTATCAAATCATCGTAACATTAATAAAAAAAAAAAAAAAGCAAAAGAACATGGTGGTTCTGGGTTCAGTGCTGAACCCAGAACCGTCTGGTTCTGGGCTCGTCACCGAACCCAGAACCACCATGGTTCTGGGTTCGGGCCGCGAACCCAGAACCATCTGGTTCTAGGTTCGGCGACGAACCCAAAACCCAGTCCTAGGCTCGATCGTGAGCCCAGGACTAGGTTCTGGGTTCGTCGCCAGTTCTAGGTTCAGCGTCGAACCCAGAACCAACTCACAAAAAAAAAAAAGGAAAGAAGAAGAAGAATGAGAAGAGAGGGATGAGAGGTTGCAAAAATGGGTTAGCTGAAAAACCATGGGTCAATGGTAATTCTTCTCACTATTAAAGGTATTTTTGTCCAAAAAAAGTCATGCTGGAAAGATTAAAAAAAAAAGAGTTATTTTTCATTTGAGTCATTAAAAATTGCTTAGTTTTCAACAAAACCCTAAATGTTATTACTAAATGAAAAGTGGGTCATCATCTTTAAAGTGGGCTTGCGCTAAATACAATCCACTGAATTTCTAATCGCCACGCTTTTGTTATTAAATATATATTAAAAAACAAAAAAACAAAAAACAAAAAAGGGTAAGAAAGCAAGCGGGTAATTGAGTCCAGCGACATGGAGAAATAGAACATAAAAAAATTGCATTGACCGAGAGAGTGGGAGAGGAACGAGGTCAGAATTGATAAGAGAAAAAATAATAATAATAAAATAATAAAAAACATGTTTCTTGTTCAAGGCATATTTATGAATTGTGTTGGAATTAAGTTTTCAATACGACGTGTGTTGGAATAAGTTTTCAATAAAATGAACACATAACAGTGCCAAGCTTGACTATAAGTTATCCAATATTATGTTTAAACGTTTATCTTACATAAAATTGTCTTTCTCTCTCACACACACACACACACGTATATCCGACATATATATAATACTTTTAAAATCAAACATATTTGATTTTAAAAAGTAAATACTAATAAATCAAATTCATTTATTACATTTAAATTAATTAGGAGAGAGAATTTATTTTAGGTTGAAAAATGTAATAAATGAATTTGATTGGTTGACTTCTTCCTTTTTAAAATCGAATATACCTGATTATAAAAACTTTATATATATTAATCAATGGTTAATAGTATGTTTGTTTACTGTAGACATTTAATACTTCTCAATTGAAATTTACACTTATGCTATAATAAATTCAGATTCAGTCCTGCAAGTCAACTACATCATATATAAAGTAATTCAGGGAAAAAGAATTCTGCTTCGAACGCTTTAAATACAACTCAGCAAGTTGATATATACCAACTTTAGTCTTTAGAGCTCAGCAATTGTAAGCAAAGAAGATGAGAGAGCAACACCAGAATGCTTTCGAAATACGCGTTAGGCCTTGCCAAAATGGCAAAGTGTAAACTCTTTGGTTTGGTTTCTACTAGCAGAGAAAGAGGTGAGTGGTGATATAGAAAAAGAGCATTTTTGAGTGGTCTAACCGTCAGACTCTAACCAAATCAATCTGTAGTTGACATGACATTCAATTTATTGATATCAACAACCGCCCACCAGAGCTTTTTCAACAAAGCAAGACGGTTCCGTCCAAGAAACATTCAATTATAAATCAAGTCAGGAAAGCCCGGTTACTGCACGAAAGTCATTCATGTTAAAGCTTTATCAAAAATGGCACTGCTATTGTTTAAAAAAAAAAAAAAAAAAAAAGAGGTACTGCTATTGCCGTATAGCACTGGCACCACGTGATATTATATCACATCTGCAAAGACATGTGAAACCTGACCTTGATGTCCTGACTTCGCATCTTAGAAGCTTGCCAGACATCAAACATAAACCACCCACCACCTTAATTATATGGTGGCCGCCAGGAGCGAACACAAAAATATGAAATCGATCCGATTGATCTGATCAGGGGTTGTCCAGTTCGGCTTTTATGTTCATATTAAGGGTGTCCTGTTTCCATGGTTACAATACATCATGTTCATTGGTTCCATTCGGTTTTGGTATCCGAACCAACCAGAGAAGCATGCATATATGTATATTTATCAATTTTTTATATAGTAAAATTACGCTTGTATCCTTAAAGTTATTCAAAATTTGAATAACCTGAAGGCATATGCATAATTTTGATTCATGAAAGTGACAAACCCCAACTAATGCATTCATTGGTCGTCGTCCATCTAGCTCCTTTGCCATTTGACCAAATTGAACGTCTTCTTCTTCTTCTCTCTTCTTCCAAAATTGCTAAGTCAGAAAACAACCAAGCTAATGCAAGTTCAAAATAAACAATTAGACCAAACTTCTCTTAGAGAAATTTATCACTTTGTACTAAATGCCTTAGACAAACTGTATGTTCAGAAAAAATTATTTCGAAATTATCTCAAGAGATCCAAACAACTCTCAAAGATTTATTACTAGATCGCCTTTTGATAGTTTAACATAGAAAAACTATGACAGCCGACTCTTGTTGCCCATTCCTTAGGTTTTACATAGTCAAAACCTTTCTTTTATCTTTGTATTTTCTTCTCAGAAAACAATCCAAAAACCAAGTAGCAATAAAAATGAAGCCATAGCATGGTAGCCACTAATGATCCTACTGCATCCTATACACAACTTAAAGAAGAAATAAACTATTTTAGCCAAAGAGGGTTTTGGAAGACATTTTCTTTACTTAATATTTTCTACTTCTGGTGAAGCACATCATTCTCACCTTTGATATGCTTGACTAAAGACTAAATTATTCTGTCCATCGAAGGAATTGTTGATGTGGCACCTTCTTTTTGTGAAATTGAAGCATTTGTTGAAATGATTTCATGTCAGATCCCACTAAGAAGTGATGGTCTATGAGATGAAATTCAAACTTTTCAATCACATTCTTTACTATGAGAAATTCTTTGAAAGTGAATGTTGAGATTTGAATTTGCTACTTTGATATCCATTATAATCCATACAAATGTCTGGTTTTGTGTTTGTTTGGACTGAACAATTATCAGAATATGTCAGTAACTTTTTTTAATTTTTGGGTGAAACCCTCAAGATTCAAGAACATTTTTTTATTTGGCATTTTTTTTGTGTTATTTGGTTTTCTATTTTGTAATTTTTTTATGTTATTCTGTCAAGAAAATAATTTTATGTTTGTATTTTTTTGGTTGTATTTTTGTTATTTGTGTTTGTATTGCATTTTTGTTTATGTTGTTAGTATTTTTGTGTTCTATGGTTAATTGTTGAAGACTTGAATCTAGTATGTTTTTTTTTAGGTGATTTGGTTTTAGGAAACTTCTGGTGAAGTCTAATGTGATAAGGAAAATATATATATATTTTTACACCCACATGTTATTTTTTGTTGCATCCATAAGACAAATAACAGGGAACAATGGAGCTCAAAACTGAAGAACCAAACTGATTCAATCTGAACCGAACTGAAGGTGTTCGGTTCAAGTCGGTTCCTTCCTTTTATTGGACCATGTTCCACTCTCCATATGAAGAACCGAATAATTTTTGATTCGGTTCGATTAAGTTCTAGCGGAACCAAACTGAACATGGTAATGCTCACCCCTAAATTATAAATTATATGTATTGAGCTTTTTCAATTGTCATTAAATGGTATTAAAGCCTTAAGAAAAATAGAAAAAGCAAGTATTTAGAGTTTTATTGAAACTAGAAGAACAATTAAATTGTAAGTAAAACATGATTTCCTAAGATTTTTTAGAATTTTTTTTATTAAGATATATATTACTTACAATGAAGATTATAGATTTAGTGTCCTCTGCCGTCAAACCAAATTTATATCTCTATTTTCGTAAGGTTCACTACTCTTCATTAAACGAATATTTAGTATAATTATTTATTCCATTTATAAAAAAAATAAATACATATCTTTTCCTTCCAATTTTTGTTAATTTGTCGTTACTTTGTATGATCCAATATTCCCACTTCAGTCTTCTTATTCCATCGACAACATCCTGATAGTATATTTCTAATAGCTTTTGGAGGTTACCAACATAAATAAAATTATAGTTTGCACAGTCTAATTAAAATGCTTAATTATAGTTTATATGAATAAACTTATCGTATAGGTGAATTATTTATTATAACTAGTATGATGTTAGCCTCAAGATAACGTTGGCCTCATCCTAATTATAGGTTAAAAAAATAATTATAATGAATTTTGTTTTCCGCCTTTCATGTCTACCACCCCCAATTTCACATGAAAAAAACTGCAGTGTTTCTTTTAACATCTGTTTATCTTGAAAAGGAAAACATGTAAAATGACAAGATATTTAATACCATCTCCATCCTTAATATTGTTTATCTTGAAAAAGAAAACAAGTTTCATTAGTTGCAATTAAGCTTAAACTCAAGGGATGTTTGTGCAATTTGCCCATTTCATAATCTGATTTTTTTCAAATTCTGATTTAGTTGGACTATTTTCAAATTTTGGAAGAGGACAAAGATGGAAAAAAATAGGAACAGGATGGGATTGGGGGTAAGGCTAGGAAGACGGGACCGGACAGGGATGGAGGAAAGGATAAGGGACCCATTCTAATTGGAGTGACTTATTGGGAACCCATTGAAGTAACTCATTGAAGGACAAGGAACCCGTTGTAATTAAAGTGACTCGTCGAGGACAAGGTACCTTTTCTAATTAAAATGACTCATTGAAAAAAATTTTGAAGGTGGTTAGACACGATTGGATAAATAGTGGTGTTACTTGAAAGAAATTATTAAATGAATTATTGTACCTTCAAAAAGAAGTGAGATTCTTGGGTGCAACGGACATACGGTGCATCCATCAATTGCTAGTTTCACAGTATATTTTCCATGTTTTTGACCAATAAGTTTTCGTTCGATATAATTTTTTCAAGCAAATATTTTAAAAAGAGATCTTCAGAAGTAGATCTTTTATGATAAGAGCTTTTAGAAAAAAGTTGTTAGTCGGTTAAACAAATTCTTTTAAATTGTTAATTATTTGGTTATATTATTTTTAAAAACTTTTTTAAATTATAAAATTATCAAAAAAGATATTCACAGGAAAGTAAAATATTTCAAAACAATATTAACTAGCACGAACAATATGTTAGAACAATATTAAGGATAGAGATGCTATTATATATATAAATATATATCAAAACAATATTAAACTATATCTTGTCATTTAAAAAGGCATCGAAAAATATCTTGTATTTAATACCATCTCCATCCTTAATATTGTTAGTAGATACTATCTTCATCCTTAATATTGTTCTTAACAATATTAATTAGGATATTTAAAACCATTTCCATGCATATGACAAGATATTTATCGGTGCCTTTTTGAATGACAAGATATAATTCAATATTGTTCTAATATATATATATATATATAAATTTCTATATCTATTGTCTTTTAACATTAAAAGGTTAGGACAAACTAATTAAATTAATCTATTATACTAAAAAGTTAAGATGCACTGATCATAGAAATTATATATATATTACTTTTCTTTATTTAATTATCTTTTTCATACATAACTAATTAAATATATGTTTAGTACAATTTATCTACTAGCAAAAAGAGTTTTAAAATTTCTAAAGCTCTTTTTGATTTTATTATTATTATTATTTTTTTTTTTGTGCTTTTTTTTTCAATTAAGTAGAGTTTTTGAACAATTGTAAAAGTTGAAATACATCTACTGGGAGAAGCTCAAAACTTGAGTTTTCAAGTGAATCTTTTTGAGTTTTTTAAAAAATAATAATAAAATATTATATAATCCGATTATATTTTATTAATATCACTATATCCTTAAGCGTAAAACCCTAATACACTTTTCTTTAACATATAAACATTCCACTTTTCATTCTATGTATTTGTTTCAGTAAAAACTCTAAAGACTCTTTTTTAACTAGTAAATTTTCTAATATTTTGTATGTTTTTTTTTTAAATTTTAATTTTAATTTTCAATTGAATTTTGACATTAAATATTTTTTTTGATGCATGTATATGAATACTGAATTGGAACGATATTATTTTGTAATTATTGATGATTTGGAAGTGAAACCATTGCATATGAAATCAATTTTTATTAGAATTGCAATTCTTTTCATGTATCATAATTAATTAATTTATGTTATTTGTATTAATTATCAATTGGAAGAATTTTATTATTGTTATACTTTGAGTTTTTGATATTTTATTTCAAAACTCATACTTTTATTTTATTATAATTTGTAATTCTTTTTAATTATAAATGTAGTCCTAGTTAATATTCTTATGAAATATTTTACTTTCCTTTGAATATCCTTTTTGGTATTTCTACAACTTAAAAGAACTTTTAAAAGTAATACAATCAAACAATCAACAATTTAAAAGAATTTTTTTAATTGACTAACACTTTTTTTTTAAAAGCTCTTATTATAAAAAATATACTTCTAAAAAATCTATTTTTAAAAGATCTACTTGGAGAAAATATATTAAACGGAATCTTATTGGTCAAAAACATGAATAATATACTATGAAACTAGCAATTGACGGATGCATCATACATTTGTTGCACCCAAGAATCTCACCACTTTTTGAAGGTGCAATACTTCAGTTAATAATTTCTTTCAACTTACACCGGTATTTATCTAACTGTGTCTAACAACTTTCAATTTTTTTTTTTTTTCAATAAGTCATTGTAATTAGAAAGGGTACCTTGTCCTTCAATGAGTCACTTTAATTAGAAAGGGTCCCTTGTCCTTCAATGAGTTACTTCAATGGGGCTCCTAATGAGTCACTCCAATTCCGTCCATCCCTAGTCCTATCCCCTTTTCCTACCCTTACCCCAATACTATCATGTTCCCTTTTTTTTTTTTTTTCCATCTTTGTTTTTTTCCAAAATTTGAAAATAATCAAACTAAATCAAATTTTGAAAAAAATCACATTATGAAATGGGCAAATTGCATAAACCTCCCTTAAGTTTAAGCTTAATTGCAACTAATGAAACTTTTTGATCAAAATTATATGAACCTCCCCTACCATTAATTAGAAGCAGTTAAAAGATAATGGGAGGAGGGTATAACAGTCTTTTACATTTAATATCAAATAAATGATTTCATCAATATTGTTAGACTACTTAATTTAAAACTTAAAAAAAAAAAAAATGATGGGGGAGATCAAATCCCCTCAAATGGATGGAAAAGATCTCCTCCATCATTTTTTTTTTAAATAATTAAAAAAATAATACCTTCAATCGGCTTCATCATTCACCTTCAATCTCAAATGCCCACGTTTTCATTTTCAACCTAATCTTCATCTTCAACCTCAATACTCAACGATCATGTTCAATCCTAATTCGTCATCAAAGCACACCTCTTTCATCACCCATAAAAACAAACTTGCTTCTTTCATAGAGGAGCAATTCGCTCATCCTTGAGAGCGATTTGCTCCACCATAGAAGGAGTAGATCACTCCTATAGAGCATCTACTCCTTCATGAAGGAAGGTCTGCTCCAAATGGAGTAGACTTTCAATTGGTCAAATGGGGTGAGAAAATCTTTCATGAGATGCTTAATTAGTGTGTTATGCATAGTGTGTCATTCCAATAATAACGTGACACGTGACATTTCTCTTTCATAAAAAATTAATATTAATATGACCTTTGAATAACAACGTGACATATTGCATAGCTTTTTAAATGAAAATTTTTTCGTAAATAAGAAAAGACAATAACATTAATTTTTTTAGGAAAGAAAAATGTTATGTAGTATGTTATTATTGGAATGACACATCAACATTGGCATGATACGCTAACTAAGTGTCTCAAAGAAGATTTTCTCCAAAGACAAAGTACTTCTGGTCTAACTAGATGAGCCCCATCTTATTTGATGTACTGCATGTGCACCATCTGATCTAGTAGATTCGATGGTGCAAATGCTTTTCTTTTTTTCATATATTTAGATATACATAATTAAATAAATTTGAAAGTAATGAAATTGAAAATATATGATAAAATAAGTAAACAAGGGTACTGTTATGAGTATATCTCGGGTAGCATAAATGAGCTAGTAAAAGCCTAGTAGAAACCCAACAAGCCGAATCCAATGAAGCGACCCAATAGATGAAGACTTGGTTGACCAATATTTGGCCCAAGTGAACTCCTCAGCTCGTGGGGATGAGCTTGCATTGCCACTACTGCTCACAAGTCGTTGCCCAGTGTTAGCTCGCTCTATGCACAGCTCGCTGCTTAAGGCAAGATCTAGCTTGAGATCGCTCAAAACAGGTTCTAGCTCGCACAATGAACAGCTCATTGAGGAAATCTTCTAGAAAAATAACAACCTAAATCAACCATGATTCTGCCACTAAAATTGGAAATAAATTCAAATTCAAACGTTGATAGATTTGATCCCTGATTTAGTGAAACTGACTCCTAATTTGGTGCAAACTGATTTTGGAAGATGTAATTAATGCATGATTCTTTCCTGTTTTATTTCTACTCAAATTGTAATGCTCCTCCTTATAAATAGGGGCTAGAAATTCATTATAATAGATACTGAAATAATAATATATTATGACTCTGCCAAAATTATCAGAGAATGCAATCGTGAATGTAGACATCATTCTGGTTGAACCACATAAAAATATTGGTGCAGTTTGTGTTCTTCCTCTCTTTCTCTCTTGTTTTTTGTCTCATTTTTCATTAATTACAGATATTAAGCTTTGAACTTCGGTCAACCAAATCTCACTGTCGATAGTTACTTTGGATATTTTTGCTCAAAAATTGGTTAAACTATTAATATGGACGGAAGTCAACCAAAGATATGGGAGGTTTGTGCAATTGTGATCAAAAGGTTTCACTAATTACAATTATGAATAAACTTAAGCGAGTTGGTGTAATTTGCCCAATTAATATATGTACCCGTGGGTGAGAGTAACTGCATCCACCATTTTAGATTATTTTGACGACATTCCTTGATTTTTGTGTTAATGTTTGACCACAAAACAAACTGTTATTATGCATATCCAAAACTTAATTCAAACTTATGATATATTTATCAATTAGTGAATGTTTATATTTTTTTAATAAAAAAACAATCATGAATTAATCCTAGTCCCTAAGAGCAATGATCTTTCCACTTTTAATCTTCAACTTTTTCTCCACTTCGGTATGAGCGGATTAAATCCAATACTTCCTCTTAATTATTTAATTACATAGCACAAAAAACATAAAAAGAAAGAAAAAATTGGGTACTATTGATGTATGGTGTAGTATGGTCCATTGCAATCGTACATGAGCTTAATAGAAATCATAATTATTTTAAAATTACAATAGTATAGGCTAATATATCTCGAAATAACAAGACAAAGTACTTAAATTATTATCTTCGTCGTTTGTTCTATAAATGTGTCACTTTCCACAAGCCATTTTGGGTTCCAACTATCAAACATGATCTCAAATATTCAGACAGAGTCAGCTCGGTTGAGTTTTGAATCCTGGTCATCTTACTGGTGGAATGGGCTCACCAAAAAGCCCACCACTACCGGAGTCATAACCCTTCTGGCTGCAACACTGCTTGCTGCCATGTCCTTGTATGCTTGGTTGAAAAGGAAACCACTTACAAGTTTTCCACCACTACCACCAGGTCCACCAGGCTTGCCCTTACTCGGAAACCTTCCTTTTCTTGAACCTGATCATCTTCATCGTTACTTTGCCAAACTCTCTGAAATTTATGGACCAATCATAAAACTTCAACTAGGCAGAAAAGTGTGTGTTGTGATTAGCACACCTTCATTAGCTAAACAGGTGCTCAAAGACCATGATGCAATTTTCGCCAACCGTGACCCTCCGATAGCAGGAATAACCTTCGCATATGGTGGACATGACATAGTATGGAGCCCTAACGGTCCTGAGTGGCGAAAGTTACGTAAGATCTTCGTTCGAGAAATGATGAGCAAGACAAGCGTTGACGCTTGTTATGCACTACGTCGACAAGAAGTACGAGAAATGGTGAAGGAGGTGCATGCAAAAGTTGGTTCACCCATCAACATTGGGGAGCAAATGTTCCTAACTGTACTCAACGTTATAATGAGCATGTCATGGGGTGGTTCATTACATGGAGAGGATAGGAGCAAAGTGGGGAATAAATTTAGGCAAGTGGTGGAACAAATTACGGACTTGGGGGGAGCACCAAACATTTCAGACTTTTTTCCAGCCCTTGCTAGGTTTGATTTGCAAGGAGTTGAATCAAAAATGAAGAAGCTGTTGTTGTCGTTTGATAGGATTTTCGAGCCCTTGATAGATATTAGAACGAAAGAGAACAAGCAAGGGAAAGGAAGCAAGGACTTACTAGAGTTGTTGTTGAAGCTGAATCACGAAGGAGATGATAAGTCCTCACTATCCATGAACCAAATCAAGGCTTTGCTTATGGTACATACTTATCAATTCTCTCTCTCTCTCTCCCTCTCTTTTCTTTTTTAGTGTATTAAC
>CM034462.1:7198094-7236408 GCA_019925255.1 Litchi chinensis | reverse complement strand
CATCAAGTTTGGTTATGATAGGAGCCGACTTGGATTCTCTCTAACAAATCCAATGATCTTGTCGGGCACCCCATAGGACTCTTTTGAAATTTAACTAGGAAGACCCAAAATGATGTCGTTGAGCGAACCCTTACTATTAATATTTTGCTAAATATAAGAATCATACAGTATAAAATCTCATTTCAAATTGTCAAGTAAATTTAAATATAATTAAAAGTATTATCGCCAATAATCAAATATCTAAAACATGCAAGCGTCATTTTAACATAAAAAGTTTTACAAAATTGATTCACAATAAAAAAAACATGCACAAACATATGATTGATATCCAAGTCACAATATTCATAAATGAGACTATGTTGCATCATCGATCGTCTTTGCCCACTTGATCTGAATGAGATGATCTGGTACCTTGATCATTTGTTTCTGCACCTAGAAGATTTTCGTAACATAAAACAAAAATATTGTGAGCTACAAAAGCTCAGTGAGTGTGTAAGCGTTTCTATTTAAACTATTCTTTATAAAATTTACCTCTCGAAAAGCATTTGAAAACATTTTTATTCATTATTTAAAAACATTTTCTTTACTAACAACTTGTGTTTTAGAATCTTACTATGAAGTTTCAAAACTCATTCTTAAATTACGTTCATAAAATGCTAAGATATTTCATAATTTTCAAAATATTTCTAAAACATTTTCTTTCTAAAATCCGTTTTTGATAGTATGCTTCTCTTTCTAAAATGTACTAATGGAAACTCAAAGGAAACTACAACTACAAGGCAGCCAGACTAGCTCCGCTTAATGTGAGGGGTCACGTGGCGTAAACGTTAGTATCGCACACTGTGACAAATCTACAAATACATCTCACTGCTACGTAGCGAAATGCTACATCGCACATCGTATAACGAGATAATACCCCACAAGTGTAGAAGGCAACACGACAAACATGACAGACTCAATCCTCCTGATGTTAGTGACATACACTTCTAACACTTGTCATACACTGCGAGATATACCAGCCGGGTCTGAAGTTATAAAATATATCTATAAACTTGGGCTATCCACTGACCTTTGAAAATATTTTCTTTTTATAATTCAATTTAAATTCTTTGTCATCAAATATACTAAGGTATTGCATATCAATTCATAAATAACTATTTCATTTCATGATAGAATATAAAGTCATTGATAATCTAAAAAGTGAAATAAAAATCTATAAAATGTTTACATAATAAATTGAAAATTGTTTAACATTAATAAAAACATTTTCACACTCAAAACTTGCTACCCAGTTTACTAACAGTCAGCTTCTTTAACGATCTTTCTCAGCTCGCTGGTCACCTACATTTACATAAAATGACGATCTCACTTAGAACATTCATACATGTAACACACCTCAATTCTTAGTCCATTTCATTATTAATGTAACTTATTACTCCATTCAGATCATAACGGATTGCAGTACAACAAAGCCTAGCCCAACTCGAGCTGTGAGCTTCTCCCAACTCGCCCAGCTCATCCCGTGCAAGCTCGTTCAGCTCACTCCTTTCAACGAGCGACTACCTTCCAACTTAGTTCGATTCACGGACCCTGCCTAGCTTGCCCTTTGCGAGTTGTTGCCCCAATTCAGCTTGAACAGACATTATAATGAGCTATGACATCACTTAGCTCTCTCTCTGCGAGCTCGCGGTCCAATCCAACTCGACCAACGCTGAAAATGAGCTGTGGATATTATCCAGCTTGCACCTCGCGAGCTTCTACCCTACTTACGCATACTTAATTTTTAACATTTTTTTTCCTAGTTTCACACTCTTACGAGCATTAACGCACCCCGACCTCATTAAATCTCATATACATATACTCAATAACATTTCATCAATTCCTTTATGTAAAACCTAGGTTACAACCATAATAGGTTTTGTGACAAAAAATTTAACATTCTAAACCACAAACAAACTTCTTCAATTCAGTTTATTTTCTTAGCTACGTCACTTATCAGATTCCTTCTTAGCTTCTTGTCTGGCTTTTTCATTCGCCCGTTGTTTCCAATCTCTAGATCTAAGTAAGAGATCTCGTTAGTTACAAAGGTAGTCTAGAGACTGTTCTTGACAGATTTTTCTATTAACATAAAATCATGAAAACTTGCTCTTACCACTTGATTCTTACCAGATCTGACTTGATAGTCTTCCTAAACTTGTTCTTCACCTCTTGATGATTGTAAATCTCTTTGAAAATGGCTAGAACCAGACGCTGCTCTTGTCTGTCGATAGTTTCTCTCTCCTGTCTAGATTTTTCTTTTCTTCAACTCTCTCTTTCTCTTTCACAGCAACACTCACTCACTACACATATATATAGGCGTTGGTCAAACTCAACCTTTACTCTCAAACTTTCTTAAATTTACAATTTTACCAATCTCTAGAGAATTCTTTATCTTCCCAAATTATCTTTGACATATCTTTTTATTTACCATTTTGCCACTTCTAGAAAAATCTTTTATTTACATCAATTGCCTTTCAATTTTTTATAATTTAAATTTTCGTTCCGATCCTTCTGGAAATCTTATAAAAATTTAATTTCATCTCTTGAACATTGTAAAATCCCTTTATTATTTTATAAACGAGGTTATATTAATACAATATATCATTTCATACATATGTATAGTAATAAAATCGGGAGAGGATATTACAATTTCTTTCCCCATTATAAAAATTTTGTCCTCAAAATTTACATGACTTATTGAAAAATGTAGGGGTATCTATGATGCATTTGATCTTCGTGCTCTGAAGTAGCTTCTTCTACCTCTTGATTCCTCAAAACTTTCACTAAAAGGATAACTTTATTTCGCAGAACCTATTCTCTACGATTTAAATTCTATATCGACTCCTTTTCATAGGTTAGGTTCTTCCTTAGCTCAACCGATTGTTCTCTAAGTATATGGGAGGGATCTAGAACGTACTTACGAAGCATGGATATATAAAACACGTCATGAATCTTACTTAGCTGTGGTGGTAGCTCTAACTTTTATGCTACAGATCCCACTCTTTCCATGATCTCATACGGTCCAATATAGCGTAGACTCAGCTTACTACACTTTCCAAATCTAAGCATGCCTTTCCAAGGGGATATCTTGAGGAATACTCAATTGCTAGCTTCGAACTCGAGATCCCTACGACGATTGTCCGTATAACTCTTTTGTCTATCATTCACTATTTTAAGTTTATCCCTAATGATTTTAATCTTGTTTGTAACAATCCGGATAAGTTCGGAACTTATCAATTTTTCTTCACCTACCTCGTACCAACAAATTGAAGTTCTATACTTTCTTCCATAAAAGGCTTCGTATAGAGCCATACCAATGCTAAACTGATGACTATTATTATAAGTGAACTCCACGAGTGGTAGGTGTGTATCCCAACTCCCCTTGAATTCCAAGACACACGCTCTAAGCATATCTTTGAGTGTCTGGATTGTTCTCTCTGACCGACCGTCTGTCTAGGGATGAAAGGCCGTGTTGAAGTTCAACTGAATACTTAATGCCTTTTGCAAACTGGACCAAAACTAAGAAGTAAATTAGGCATCTTGATCTGAAACGATAGAAATCGGTATACCATGGAGTCTGACTATCTCATTTATGTAGAGCTACGATAACTTACTTAGGGGGTAGTTACTTCTAATTGGCAAGAAATAGGCGGACTTCATCAATCTATCCACTATCACCTATATAACATGATGCCCTCTCTGACTGTGCGGAAGCCCTACAATAAAGTCCATAGTAATATTCTCTCATTTTCATTCTGGAATAAAAAGAGGTTGTAGTAATCCTCTCGGTTTCTAATGCTTTGTTTTGACTTATTGAGAGGTCAAGTATTGGGATACAAAATCTGTGATCTTTTTCTTCATCCCTTTCCACTAATAATGCTCTTTCAGGGTGCGGTACATTTTCGTGCTGCCCGAATATATGGCATACGCTAAAGAATGAGCTTCTTCCATGATCTCCCTTTTCAGATCGCTTACATTTGGTACACATAAACGTTGACGTTGACCTATCATTATTGCACCATCTTCCCCAATTGTAAAATCTATTCTCTGTCCCTCTTCAATTTCCTCTCTTAACTTTACCAACTAGGGATCTTACCATTGCTACTCCCTTATCTAATCTACTAAAATGGGGTGAATATGAAAAGTAGCTAATAATGTCCCTGAGTCTGCTACATCTAACTCGACTCCTAGCGACCTTAGTTCCACAAGAAACAAAAGATATATTGTCCTTAATTGAACTAGAGAACTCGCAGGTCACTTGCTTAATGTATTTGCTACTACATTGGCCTTCCCGAGGTGGTATTCTATTGTACAATTATAATCCTTAATCAATTCTAATCACCTCCTCTGCCTCATATTTAACTCTTTATGAGTAAATAGATATCGCAAACTCTTATGATCGGTGAAAATCTAACAAGAGACACCGTACAAGTAATGCCTCCAAATTCTTAGTGCAAATACTACTATTACGAGCTCTAGATCCCAGTAAGATAGTTCTGCTCATGCTTCTTTAGTTGTCTGGAAGCATATGCTACAACTTTACCATGATGCATCAAAACACACCCCAAATCCTGTCTTAAGACATCACTGCATATTGTAAAACCATCTTTCCCCATTGGTAGCGTTAACACTGGAGTTGATGTCAATCTTCTCTTCAGCTTGTCAAACCTTTGCTGATAGATGTCTGACCATTCGAACCTCTCTTCTTTCTTAGTTAATATAGTCAGTGGGGTTGCTATCTTGGAAAACCCATCTATAAATTTCCTGTAGTAACCTACCAACCCAAGGAAGCTTCAAACCTCAGTAACATTAGTAAACAGCCTCCAACTCATTATTACTTCTATCTCTGGGGATCTACACTTAATTCTTCAACTGATATTATATAACCCAAAAAAGCAACACTGTTTAGCCAAAATTGGCATTTATTGAACTTTGCATACAGCTGATGTTCTTGTAGGGTTTGTAATACTATCCAGAAGTGTTCTGCATGTTCCTCGAGGCTACCTAAATACACCAAAATATCATCAATAAACACTATCACGAACTTATCCAAATACGACCTTAAGATTGTTCATCAGATCCATGAAAGCTGCTAGGGCATTAGTTAATTCGAATGGCATGACTAGAAACTCATAATGATCGTAGCAAGTTCTGAAGGTAGTCTTCGGAACATCCTCTCTATAGATCTTCAGCTGATGATATCTTGACCTCAAATCGATCTTAGAATACACTCTAGATCCTTATAGCTAGTCAAATAGGTCATCGATCCTCGAGAGCGGATACTGATTTCATATTATCACCTTGTTCAACTGTCAATAATCGATACATTATCTTAAGCTCCCATCCTTCTTATTGACAAACAACATTCAAGCCCCCCATAGCAAATGGTTGGGTCGCATGAACCCTTTTTCCAGTAGTTATTCCATTTGTAGCTTTAGCTCTTTTAGCTCGACTGAAGCCATTTTGTATGGTGCAATGGAAACTGGCTCAGTTTCTGGAATCAAATCTATTTCAAATTCTATTTTTCGATCTAGAGACAAACTTAGAAGATCCTATAGAAGCATATCTGGAAAGTGGCTGACCACTGGAATATCTCCCAACCTCACTCCATCATCTCTCATCTCCACTACATAAGTTAGATATCCTCGACATCACTTCTTTAGCATCTTGCT
This sequence comes from Litchi chinensis, assembly GCA_019925255.1. Taxonomy (NCBI): domain Eukaryota; kingdom Viridiplantae; phylum Streptophyta; class Magnoliopsida; order Sapindales; family Sapindaceae; genus Litchi; species Litchi chinensis. The sequence goes on along the minus strand of CM034462.1, from coordinate 7,230,697 downwards.
AACCTACATTACTGACATAATGATGGAAGAAAGTGATTTCCATACTCCATGGAAAATGATATCAAGCTCTTCCGCTCGGGTCAATCTAACTTCCTTTCGGTAATAGTCTACCGAAGCATGATGCATGGATAATCAATTCATTCCCAATATGACATCAAAGTCATGTATGTCCAATACAATCAAATTCACTAGCAATTCTTTACCCTCAATGACTATTGTACTACCTCTGAATACTCTTTTCGCCCGAAGAGAATCCCCCGTTTGAATAGACACTATCATACCACAATCTAGAGATTCGGGCTCAATACCCATAATCTTAGCAAAGTTCCTTGACACAAAGGAATGAGTAACCCTAAGGCCTATCAACACATATGCATCACAGTCAAAAACTAAAATGATATTTGTCACAATTTCAGTGGTGGCGTTTGCTTCCTATTGGGTCATCGCGAACACCATAGCCCGAGTACGAGGCCTAGCTGACTGGCCTCTAAATGGTACACCCCAACGATAATCTCAATTTCCCTCCTGTAGTTTGAACAAATATCCAAAATTATGCCTTACAGTTAAGTAATTTTTCAAAGCTAAAGGAAATTGTGGGTATTTATTCAAACTATAGGCGAAAAATTGAGATTATCCCTATGTTTTTTGTATTTTTGTTTTTTTCTTTTTTTAATTAATCGGTTGTCGGGTCAAGACGAACCCAATCTTACGCAATGCACCCTTTGAATATTTCATTGGATAGACATATAAATTGTAAGACATCGTTAGAAAGCTACTTAAGCCGAGTCAATCCAATTTTAAAATGAAATATATACATACATATGGAAACAAACTATTTTTAGCTTGAAATTGAAAAATACTCTTGTTTTCAGATTCTTTACTTTTATCAAGTGTATTTTTATCCAAAAACAGTTTTTCTTGCATGATTTTGAAAAAAAGTATAAATGTTCAATTTAGACATAAAAAATTGTCATTTATTTAAAAAAAAAAAAAAAAAAAGCCCTTTTAAAATTTGTCTAAGCCCCAGATTTAAAGTTTAAACTTAACAAAAACCAATGTAATTTCCATTCAAGCATATTAAAATCTAAACCAATGTAATGTAATTTCAAGTGGTTTGAATTAATAACAAAATAACGTACATCACTTGATGAAAGAAGCCACAACAAAAAGGCCAAAAAAGAAGTGTAAATTGGATGAGTGGCAATATTGGGCAGCCCTAAAATATTGTATGTGCACCTCTTTTTGTATGCTCATCTCATCAATTTGTTTTTTTTTTTTTCTTGAATTATTGGGATGAATCCAAGAAACAACCGGGATCAAGTAGATAGAACCATAATGGTACGGTTCAAATAAATGACCCTCATACTATAGAAAATCTCACATTTTTGAATAAGATGAGGGCATAGGGTGTCGAACCTTGACTAATTGACTTAAAGTCAAGGCTGACCTATGCACTACCATTATGCTACAAGATCAGTGACTCATTAACTTTTTTTAAGATAGTACAAGTTTATAATCACACTCCACAAATGATTGATATCTCCTCTTCTTCTTCCTGATCTCTAAAACCATCATTATCATGCTCTTCATCAAAATTTCCATTAAAAAAAAAATTATTTTCAAAACTTTATCATCAACAACACAAACCCACAACAACATAAATTGTGATCTTTGTTTGGAACTGGATTCTAGTCTATAATCCAAAATTTTTTCCCAAAAGAACAATTTCTTCTATTTTAAAAACCCAATTTACTAACCAACTCTTTCCTCTTTGGCTTGCACTTCATATTCTCTAGGCATTTTGGACAATACATTCGAGACGCAAAAGCTAAATTTGTAGACTTTTGTTTATTCTCTTTGTGCATTCCTTTGTTGCTTTAGTAAACCATCATCCTTGTTTTCACATCATTCTGATCTTTTCAATGATTCTATTTATTATATTTCTTTAATTTGTTTAAAAGATACAATTTGTTTTGTTTATCTTGGTTCATGGTTTTTTTTTTTTTCACAAGAAAACAACCACAATGGGCGGAGTAAAAACAATGGTTTGAAAGGTAGCGCAATTGTCAGAGATATTGAAATAGAGTCGAGTGAACTTTCTCCTTACCAGAGAGTTTTGAACTCAACAATGTTATTAACGGTAACATTGGGATTTTAAAAGTAATTGCATTTTGGGGTGTATATATAGTTTTAAAGGGGTGGAAATATCGCTACCAAAATTGGGCTACTTAGTGCATTCGTTGCAACAACCCGGTCCAACATGAAAACAACTGAAACAATTAGAATGAAAAGCCCAATAGTTTATGGACCTTATTGGGCTGAATGATAAGGCCCATTGTTTAAAGCCTACTACAATATGATGGGTAACAATCATGTTGGGCTTAGCACTAATATAGGTCCAATGGGGAAGAAAAAACAAGCTTACACAAAATATAATAAAAGTCGCCTTCAATCTGATTCTTAACACCTTTGTTGGTTATTAGATTTCAATTGTTTTGTAAGTTTTCTTTTTTTTTTTTAATTATTGAAAACAAAATAAGGCTTTGCCCAGGGCCGAGGAAGCCCAATTTCGATACCTTCAACCCAAGCAAGCTTGATATAGCATAGGTGAGTCAGAAGAAAATTTAGGATACATTCGATTCAATATAACAAGACATTAGTAAACTATCGAAAACCTTACATCATAATTGTACTATATGACACAGTAGCATTATATCACATTAAATTTTAGGAGCATTATATCACATAATCTTTTGTAATTATGTCCAAATAAATTAAAAAAGGAAATAGAATGCTATGAAATTATTTACTAATTGTGATAGTTTTTCAATTATATGATATGTGTCAATATTAAGTTTGACTAAATTACTGATTATGTAAGATTACTCATCAATAACAACATTTAGATATTCTTTAATAATCATTCTTATAATTAATCTAATGATTGTTATTAATAATTAATCTTATCTAATTAATAAGGTAGTTAAATTTATCAATATTATACTCAAATTTTAACTTATGTCTTGAAATTAGAAATGAAATGATTTAATCAAAACGTTGATGTCATGTATCGAAATCTGATTGGATCGGTTGTATCGCATAGGGTACTAGCACGTAAATATACAATAGAATTCACCTTATTATTTTGCAAAAAGATGAGAACAATAATTCCAGTCTTCCCGCAGAGTGGGACCCACCCACTCGCCGCCATTCACGGCACCAATCAGATTCCCGAAAATCAAGCCCTACGCTGTTAAATTAATATTATCACTACAAAGCATGCTGTCAAATTTAAGGAAAAAAAAAACTGAAAAATCTAATCCCCACCAAATGAAACAAAGAAACCTTTTTTTTTTTCTTTCTTTTTTAAATGTTGTTTTGCACAAAAGTGGTGATATGATTGATCGTTAATTAACTAATTTATATTTTGAATAAACTTCATTTTAATCTCCAATATTTTGAAAAATATCAAGTTTTTAAAATTTATTTAAAAAAAAAAATTTCGTCCATAATTTTTTGAAATTTCTTTAAAATGTTCAAACCATTAGTCAACTGATAATTAATAGTGAATTTAGGTCATTTGAATTGTAATTTACTCACTTAAATTTAGAAATATTTTAAATAATTTAATTTATAAATTCATTATTTTATTATATTAATCCAGTAATTTATATGAAACTAACAATCATCAAAAATAAAAATATTTTTTTACACACTCTGATAATATTGATGATCAGTTAACTGATGGTTTAGATATTTTTTAAAAATTTTGAAAAAGTTATGAATAAAAAGAACTATTTTTAAAATAATTTTAAAATCTTGATATTTTTTGAAACTTCATAAACTAAATGAAGATTTTCCTTCTTCTTTTTATGAGCACTATTGAAATCAATTGAAATAGAACTTTGAAACATGATCTGAATCTTCACTCCTAAAAGTGGAAGATGATAACTTATATAACGTTAGAAAACTATCTTTATATCAAATGAGAGGGATACACTTTAAACTTGGTACTTGGCATGTGTGAGAGGTGGTCTTAAACCACTAAGCCACCATCACTGATTTGCAAATTAATTTATGGATCTTACATTCATATCTAGAGAGAAAATAAAGTAATTGGCATGGTTGAAGTCATGTCTCTTTTGGGCATAGACTCATTGATTTTGTATATTAAGTTTTCTTCTCAATTATTATGCAGGGGATATACCATCTTGAGTTCGGTCAAATTCATATAGATTCATAATTTTTTCAGTGTGGGAATTTTTTTAAAAACACATCATGTTTCATCTCCACAACTTGTAAATCTACGATAATTTGTTTACATCAAGATGAGAGTTGTATGACTTTCAAACAGAAAACAATAAAGGAAGTTGCATGGTGTCTTTTTTTTTTTTTTTTTAATTAAAGTATTTATGTGTCAATCGCAAAGTAGTGTCAATACAATATTACAAATACTCGATATTATGGTAAAATATTATAAAACCGAACATCTATTTATGGAGAAGCATTTGATTATAACGAAACGTATATGTATTTTCCATCCTAATCTTATTATGCAGTCGATGCTGTTACTTATTAAAATCGAAATAGAAGATGTGTGGTCCATTTTGTTACATTTAATTTTTTTTAATTATTTTCCCCCATTAAAGCTGGTGAATGTGCGAATGATAAGAAAGGCAGGTGAGGATTGATTGAAGACTTGGAAGTTAAATGATAACGATTTTTTCCTGCTTCTCTTTTAGTTCCCAAATGAGAACACCACCACACCAAACCATGATTGCCTCTAAGGTCACGTCTTATAAGATGTGGTCTCCCACTCTCTTTGCCTAGCTGCTGAAACCCACTCTCCAACATTTTGATGTGCCTCCCACTCATATGTCACGAACTGCTCACAATCACAATTCTATATGATATTAGTTATAAATTAGTTAATGTCAAAATATCAATAAATAAATAAATAAACTTGGGAGGTCCACCCTTGATTGAGATTTGTCTTAATCGAATATTATTAGTTCGTTCTAATTTTTAAATTGTTAGAATTATTAATTTTAAATATTCATTACATTCTTTCTCATATTTCTCTCATATTTAATGTAATGAATGATTAAGATTAATAGTCCTAACGATTTAAAAATTAGGATATGTTGAATATAGAAATTCTGATTAGATATGATATATTAAATATAATTGCAGTCTGGTCAAAAGTTTTTACCTAATGATTTGAAAACTTGTCAAAGTACGTATTTGAAAAATAAGAGTGGGGCAGATGACCCTCTCCTAAGTACCAAATCATTAACATTTATTAAACACTAAATTCAACCATCTAACTAAAGCAGTACCCTACATTTTTAAGAGAGAGAACGAGAGTATCTTCATTTTGCATCCTTCATAGGCTTTGACTTTTGGAAATAGATTTATAGAGAATGAAAATGGCAGTAAAGCAACCTCACTAGCGAATAATGTTACATTATTTAAATAAAAATATTACAATAATATGAAATTTTTGATTTATAATATGTAAATAATAATATAATATTATAGTTATAAATCAATTTATCTTATCTGTTGAGCAAATTTTTGGATAAAATAATAATGCTTATGATACATACATATATATATATATATCTCAAAAAGTTGTGCACGTGTTGTAGTTACAAAAATTTGTGCTTTGTTGTAGTAAGGGAATTCATGCCTATTATATTATCACGAATATCATAAAGATGTTATAATATTAATAAAATCTATATATTTTTATTTGTTGTATGCAGCATTATGCCAGGATTTCATAAGTAAACTTGTTGTCAATGTAGTAAAATAACTTTGTAGTATCTTGTTGATCATGAAATAATTTGTAAATAATAACCATATAATCATATTTTTAAACAATACAACATTACTTGATATCAATAATTCCATTGAGCATTATTCAAACGCCTTTTTCCCTTTGGTGAGGTAAGGGGGCTTTGAAGCCTCTCACTTATTAATTACTGTGAGGTAAAATTCTGATGATGGTTCATGAGTTACATCATACGGTTAAGATTCGCCCGTAATAAATCGAAAACAAGATAGAAGTGGGACCAGAAATGAAGATCAACCATTAAAACTGGAAAAAGGATTTTGATTGTTTGATGATCAAACGATTCAACTTGCCCGGAAAACAGGTAAGAAAAGAACGAGGACCCCATAAAGTGGACATGAGATGTTTGTTTGTTAAATAGTCCCTAGAAAAAATATAAACAAAATTGTTGCTGTGGCTGGGGGGCCATGCAATTCTGTTTGCAGAATTGGGACCATCTGTGGCAGTGCTTGATTGGAAAAATATAAAGCAAAATAGGTCCTACCAGAATGACTGAAATGACGAGAAAAATGTGTTTGGGGTAGGGTTTGCAAGTTGGAACTTAGAAATGACCAATTTTGGCTTCCAAAAGAGGTAGAGTGAGCCTTCCGATTTGGTTCCCAATTTATAACTTGTAAGTTTCATTTATATAACATGATAGGTAAAATATATTTGTGAAAGATTGACATCATGGTTTGTAATTCATTAAAACTATCTAGGGAGTGTTTATTGATTGAGAATGAAACCGAATACAAATCTCGATTTTATTTAATGTAAGTCAGGAAAGAGAATTTTATTTTTTTGATAGAGATTATAGATAAGTATATCGTTCTTGGATCATCTTTAAGAGGCATTGACATGTGAAACTTGATTTGCTTAATTGACATACAAGATGTCAATCAATTTTAGGAATGCCCGCTAAAGGACAAAGGTCTACCCTATACCGATTTATCTAAATCAAACATTACAACTGTAATCCTATTTCAGACGTCATCTCTTACTAAAAGATAAAAAAGCCATTCTATAATTACATTTTTACGAATCTATATAAATCAAACATTACAATTATAATTACGACCATGATTACGATTGGGGGGGGGGGGTGGGGGGGTGTAGAAAAATAGGACTCGAACCGAATCGAATTGAAAATATCAGTTTTCAAATTGTATTTGGTTCGGCTTGATTTTTTTGTCAAAAATTGATCTTTTTTTTTTTTTTTTTCTGTTTTGGTTTAGTTTGGGTTGGAAAACCGACCCGACTTAAAATTAAAAAATTGGAGTATAAAAGGCTAGAAAATAAGAATGTTCTAACCCGAAAATCAAACTAAATGACTCCATACTAAAACGATTTGGTTCGGTTTATTTATACAATTTGGTTTGTTTTTTTTTTTTTTTTGTTTTGAAAATCGATTTTTTTCGGTTTAGTTCGGGTTTTGTCCAAATGGTCAAACTTAAACCAAAACATGCTCACCCCAAATTACGATATTGTCTCTCACTAGTCACTAGAGTTTCAAATTTGCTGAATCAAACATTATTCAATTAAATGAATTATAAAAAAAAAAAAGAAAACAAAAACAAAAGCAAAAAAAAAAACCAGAAAACAAGCCTAAGCTTTTGCTCCGTGATTCACTGCCTAAACAGACGTGCTAACTACAAATCCCTTTGTTGTGTTGTGTGTCATGTCATGTTCTTCTTTTTTGAGTGCCATCTTCAACAAAAGCAACCACTTTATCTCTCTGACCTCTCTCTCTCTCTCCATTACAAGTCTTTGGTTTTTTTAATGGTCCTCATGTCATGTATGTTGTAAAACCGTAGTCACACACATACAAGTCTTGTCCTTTTCTCCTGTCCACTTCCAGCAATTAAAAACTAATTTTTTTTTTTTTTTTTGAAAATTAGAAACTAATCTTTATGGTTTACACTAAACCTTAATTGGTTTTAGTCAATCCATTTGGCCTTTAACATACTTTTGGGTCCAATTTGTCCTTTTATCTACTGTTTTGGGTTCCACTTTTTGTCATTATTTAACTTGAATGCCAACTGGGGTGTTTTTGCTTCAGTTGCAGCAGCTCAAGAAGGAGAAGAAGCAGCAGTTCGTGGTAGAAGAGAGCTCGGTGAGCCAACCCCACTTCACATTTTGTTAGCTTTGAGGAAAAAAAAATTTTGAATCTTTGTGGTAAATTTTCCTGCTTTTGATGTTTTTAAGGATGATTGTTAGTTAGTTACTATTGGGTTTGCTTTATTTTAATGTTTTTGTAGTCTTAGTTTATAATTAGAGTATTGGTGAAGATTGAGACAAAATGGGGCTTTTTTGGTACAAAATTATTTTTTAGTAGTTTAGTTTATTTGTATTGTATTCATCTATGTGTTTTTCTGCTTGGCAATGTTCTGTTTGTATTGTCTGTCTATCTTGGTGTGGTTGGTTTTATATCGATTGAAATCATGATTTGAATGTGGTTTGTGTTTTTAATTGGAATTGGAATAGGTGCTTTTGGTATCTACATTGGTTGTGACTTGCTATTGAAGAGTGTGTTTTTTACTTTTTGTCCTTTTGATGTGGGTGTTATGTTGTGTTGTGTTGAGTTGGATGTTGATCTTGTTTATTTTACTTGTTGCAGAAGGGGGTGGTGATTTTTTTCTTTGGTCTTGATGGGTACAATGACTGCTTCTTCTGCGATTCCCATGACACGGGATGTGTCGAATTATGATGAGATTGCTATGCAGCAAAGCTTGCTTTTCTCTGATAGCCTCAAGGTATTACTAGTCCTTCGCTTAGTTTAAGTCATGTTTGAGTTATAGAAGCTAGACCACATTTCTTGTTGGAATTATCCTCATGGAAGATATAGTTATGTTATTGTTCTTAATAGAAGTCTCCACCTCGAACATGATTGAAACTTGAAACGAAATCATCTTTGAGAAGAGTAGAAAACTTAGGTACCAAATGAGGGGCTCTGTATTTTCAAGGCCAATTCTTTAGTAATCCAAAAGTACTATTATTTATTTATTTATTTATTTTTGTGAGTGTCAAAAAGTGTAGTCACATGAGTGAAATGGATCGAAATGTTGCAATTCATCATTGATTTAATTGGTACTGGAAAAGTTAGCTGGGATATGTACGTACCTTCATTTACTTATTGCATCTTTATTTTCAGGATTTGAAAAATCTGAGAACACAATTGTATTCAGCTGCTGAGTATTTTGAACTATCTTACACCAATGATGACCAAAAGCAGATGTGAGTTACTCGATAAGCTAGGATGTTTATAACAGCACAATTGATTACCTTTCCATCCTTGGTTTCAACTCCTTTTGGGTTAACAAAACAATCTTCATGTGTATGCAGAGTGGTGGAAACATTGAAAGATTATGCCATTAAAGCTCTTGTGAATACAGTGGACCACTTGGGTTCTGTGACTTACAAGGTCAATGATCTCTTAGACGAAAAAGTTGATGAAGTTTCGGGTACAGAGCTTCGTGTATCTTGCATTGAACAGGTATGCATGGATTCTGCTATAGATTTAGCTAAGTTGTTATGAATACTGACTCTACTAATTGAAATTTGAAAATATATTATTAGTATTTTATGATGGATTATCAATAAAAGCATCAAGTTTACTATCTTTGCATCTGCATTAAATTCTTTTACTGAATTCTTGAACAAGCTCTGGATTATTAATAAGAAATGTAAAGGATGGGTAAACTTAAATGATAGTATTACATTTATCAAATATACAGTATGGTCCAAGTTATGAGTGTTGATCCCTGACACGTTTTCATCGATCATATCAGTTGATAGACACTGTATGGTCCAGACCGTTCCAACTAGCTTTGAAAAGTCCTAGTGTCTGAAAAGTTGAAACTCTTCTGGTTAGCATAAAACACAATTGGTTACTCTTGCTTTTGGTTTAGTAGCTCTGCATTCGCCTACCATGACTGTATTGTAACTATATAGGAACTCAAATGGTGGAACTTGAGTTGTGAACACTGAACATAACATTATTGTTATATTCTAAGAAAAAAAATGCAGTGCATACTGGGCAAGGTGGATCGGTCTTCTGCTATGAATTTTGTGTGTGCATTATTGCGCTTGAGCCAATATACAATTTATGTCTCTTATTTGTCATTTGCTCAAGGCAAGAAAGATTACTGCAGTTTCATCATTCTTTGTTTTACTTTGATGTGGTAAATTAGAGACTCCGGACTTGTCATGAGTACATTGATCATGAAGGCATCTCCCAACAGTCACTAGTGATAAATACTCCGAAGTACCACAAGCGTTACATCCTGCCTGGTAGTTATCATACTAAACTATTTCACGACTTTGTTTGTTTCCTTTTATGAAATTAGTTATTTCACTGAACCATGGAGATAAATGTATATTTGATGTTTCTAATAATATCTCAAATTTGTGCTTAGTTGGGGAGACGATGCATGGCGCCATTCGCACCAAGTCAAAGTATGTAGGATGCAGCCTCGATGATGAGGATGATTGGCATCAATTTAGGAATGGTAGTATGCATTATATCTCCGACTTGTATCTTATTCATAAATCATAATTTCAAAATCAAGAATTTAATCTAATATGATACTTGTAATGTGATTGTTAAAAGCTGTTCGAGCTACAATTACAGAAACAACCCCAAGAGAAACTCCAACATCAATGTCTTCAGTTAGGTAAAAAATCTTTATCATTTTGTAGTGCACACCATTATTGATTTTTGTTATGTGGGGTTTGATGATATGTGATATATCCTGTGCAGAAGAGGGCGGTCTCCATCGCCTTCTCCACGACGACCTCCACAGCGATCTGGAACTTTTTCATTTACTTCCACCATGCCCAAGAAAGATCTAGGTCTGTATGCATGACCTCGATACCATTTTATCTAGTTGATTTTCATTCTACATACCTTTATTTAGAATGTTTTGTGCTCTATTTATTTGTGTATCGATGTGCTACTACTAATGATTTTTCATTTAAAACCAGACAAGAGAACGGTATCACCACATCGGTTTCCACTTCTACGTTCTGGTTCTATCGTAAGCAGACCAACAACCCCAAGTGCTAGTCGGCCAACAACCCCAAATACAAGCAGACCGACCACTCCAAATGCTTCTAACGGAAGAAAACGGGTGAGTACAGGATATAGTTAATCTCCTACACAATAATTATGATTAGAACATGCAAATTAGTCTGTCAACAAAGCATTGCTGTGCCTTAAGTTATTATAAACAATTCGTTGTTTTCTGGTTTTTGTATACCTGGAAGCTGACAGCTTCGAATTTTCTTTTCATCATACCAGTACCCTTCTGAGCCTCGAAAATCATATTCAATGCGTCTGCCTGCTGAAAGGGATAACTATAAAGACACTGAACAATATCCCAGCAAAAGTAAACGTCTCCTCAAGGCATTGCTTAGTAGGCGTAAATCAAAGAAAGACGAGATGTTGTATACTTACCTGGATGAATATTGATACTAAGCGTAAAGATAGAAGGCCTGAGCAACCGGAGAAAAGACAATGACAAAGTAAAAGAAGTCAAGGAAACAGGAAATTACCGTGAGCTTGGAGTTTTTGTTATATTTTTCGCTTTGATTGAATATATTTTTTGTTTCCTTTAAACAACTTTCTTTCATGTATAAACATTTACCATCAATTTTTAGTGATCAATTTTCCATTACTTGATGTTCCATACAGAGCATAAGGATTGTCCAGTGCATGGTCTATGTTTAGAAAGTGTATATATCTTATAGATGCGCTGTGCAGCATAAATGTCTAGAGATCAAACTTAAAGCCTAAACGGGTGCATGAGATTGGAACTTTGGTCATTTTCGGTCTGAATGTTTATAGGAAACAGGGGGAAGGTTTCATGACTGACGATGGTCACGTTAAAAAATGTAGAATGATCCGATCATTCCTGAAGTTCGTTATAATTGCTCTCGTCGAGGAGATTAAAGGGGTTATGCTTGAAATTCGGTGACTCGTTTTTAACAAATCTGAGAGAGGTTTTTGATGAATTTTGAAACTAGTTTTTTAAATTATGGTTGCCATTATGTGCCTAAAAAGTCATGCTGTTCAAGACCATGTATTATAGATTTTGTGACGGGTAGATATGAAGTTAAGGCTATGAATTTCATTGCAATAATATTATCTTAATTAATAATCTTAATTTGGGAGCTATAAACGTGACCCCAACTAAAACCCTTGGACCTCCATTTCTATTTTAAAGAGTAAATAAATGATTAGAAGACCAAATCTTTTAACTCCAATGGCACAAGGAGTCTTTACCTTTTTTTTTAAAAAAAAAAAAGCATAATCATACAAGGAATCGTCAACCCTTATCTATAATTACAAATTAAAACAATTCCATTGTTTTCTTCTTTCTTTTTAATTATTACTATTATTCGAAAGATATGTTTTTTTAGCAAAACTGAAATTGTTAAAGCAGTCCAACTGAGAGAGATTTTATTAAGAAAAAAAAGAAGATGCATAGAAGTTAATAAATTCTTGAAGACAATAAAAATCAACTACTCAAACAAATAAAAATAAAAATAAAACGACAAGAATTATCCCATTAAATTACATTCACTCACTAAGTGATTTGTACTTTTTTTTTTTTTTCAATCATGAGTTCTACTTTTATCTATAAAATCAAAAAGTATGAAGAAACCACTTCCCTTAGTACGAGTTGTTTTTTAAACCATATTTATAATGGTTGATCTTAGATCTCTGATACATCCACCATTTCTTTGGCATGTGTATTGATAATAACATTATTTTCTCTAAACTTATGAGTGACCACTAAATACATTGCCATTGAATCATGAAGGTGCTAAGATAATATCATTGACGTTGTAGTTAAAAAAATTGAGTTTTGAGAGGCAAGAGAGCACAGAGGCTTGAAGAAGAAAAAGATTCATTGAAAATTCAGTCCAACTTTTAGTGAGCTAATATCCAATTAAATCTAACCTAAATGAACTTAACCACTCAACGTTATATGAATAAACTTGTTATGTCAAATAGGTCCAACATTTATAAGTTCACTTCATTTTCAATAGATGTATTTGCAAAAACTTGTTGCTGATTGAACTGATTGGTTTGATGTGAATCTAATCCAGTCCTTTAACTTCTTCAACACAACCAAAATTGTCTACATAATGACTTGAATTTGATAGGTTTAAAATACACAGATTCAGATTCTAAATAGGTTCTAACTAAAGATTCAGATTTTAAATAGGTTCTAACTAACCTTAATACACAAGCAACTACTGAAATCAAAATGGCAGCACATCGTAAAACTAATAATATAAAATCTTGCTAAAGAGACATTCCTACAATTCCATGACCGAACGAATCCAGATTACAGTTCACCCTAAAAATAATTCTAGGAACTGCCTATGAGCACTACTTGTCTTCCATATATATTTGGATGTGACAATTACGTTCCCTGACCAAACTGTTCGATTGTTTTTGTTGCTAGCGTTAGAACATCCACGAAAGCAGAAAATGATGCACGGAGAAACCTGGCCTCAACTGCTTCGAAGTGCCTGTAACGAAACATGAAAAGAAACAATATGGAGAAACAATTAAACAGCAAGGTCTGGAAATAGATTATGCATAAAAGAAATAGTACCAAGGAGGCTCTTCTTAAGTTGAAAAATAGAAACAATTTGGGAGTAAAATGTAAAGACAACGTTTGGTATGATAATCCGGTGATAATGATAAATGGCTTTAAATGATTATTAAATGAAGATTATTGCAACCAATGATTGTCAAAGAAAAGAGTCTCACACTGAAAGCTTTCCATTTGCAACTGACATCTGCCGTTTCACTTTGTCTGGCTGCAACTGCATTTGGAAAAGGAATCAAATACTAAATTAGTTGAACAATCAAATTAAAGAAGAGGTGTGTCTAAGCATAATAATGTATCACCTCCTTATCAACGGCTAATGCTGCATATACAATCGAAGCATTTTCATCGGACTCAAAATCTACTTCCAAGTCACTGCAGATAAAATCAATTTTATGAGTAAGAAACAAGCATACTTTTCAAGTACGGTACGGTTTCTCTAAACGAAATTCTAAAAGGTAGATGAGGAGCACTTAACCATCACATTAAAACAAGATAGATAGTCAATGGTAGATGGCAAACAAAATGCTTTTCGTATTCCATGACAAATAAAATTTTCAAGTCTAGAACAATTTTATTCATTTAAGTTATAATATAACAGATTTCAATATGCCTAAATACATCAAAAATTTGCAGAACTAACCAAACATTTCAATTTCCGACAAAAACTGATGGCATGGTGACACAAGAAATTGCATCCAATGGGATATTAATTATGCCACAAGTTTTATGACTAACAAGGTTGAAGCGTTTCACAGAAATCCTTAATTTAGACTCCAATGAACAAAAAAATGCAGGGGATTTCTTAGAAACGACAGATAAATAAACTAACAAAGTGCTTAATTTGAAACTTCACAACAATGTGAGCCATAGTCCATAAAGGAAAAAGGATCTTTCTTGAAACTTTCAATATTGAATGCTAATAATAGTGCCATCCTATACAGTAGATATCTATATATGTAAAACCTCTAGTATATACCATTAGCTTCCCTGAACCCCCAAGATACATGTCACGCAATTGAAATGAATGCAATGAGGATTACATTCTTAAATATCAGAGTAGAAGTTGGCCATTCTAATATATAAAGAAATTGGTCATTCATCAATTTGTTCCATATGATGCAAAAACTCCATACGACCCAACTACATCCCTATTAAATCATCCAAATTATCCTTCTTCAAAAAATCTACTCAAAAGGGGCATGCCTTTCATGCATTTACCCAACCTTATTATATATATATATTAAAAAAAAAAGAAAAAAAGGGTTACCAGTAACCATTAGTTTCAATGAATTGAACCCCTAAAACTATACGAATACGAAGAGACACACAACTGTTGAATATCACAAAGTAGAATCTGACCATTCTAACAAACAAAAAAGTTGGTTGCTCATCAATTTTGTTCGATATAATAAACTCCTTACTAAATCCAATCATCATTCTTAAATCTTAAACACCTCTACTCAAAACACATATCCATCTTAAAAATTATCATTAGACATGACAGAATTGAATTACGAACACAAAGAAAAAATTTTAAATATCACCTAGTAGAGTTTGACCACTCTAACAAAGAAACAAAAAAATCGGTTGCTCATCCAGTGGTATTGTTCCAATAAAACAAACTTCTCCTTCCTATTGAATCATCCAATTATGCTTCTAAAGCACACATTCCAGCATTAATACTAATCAAAAGACCTTGAATAATCCTAAAACAAAAAACAAAGCCTAAAAATCATAAACTAACATGAGACATCAAAAACTAACTAGAACCCACTTTAAAGATCAAAACTTTGATGCATAAAAACTAAAAACTGATCATTACCACCTCAGATTATCCACCAAACCATAGAATTTGTGTGTGCGTTAGGCAAAAACAACATTATATAAATACCAAATATATATTTATATATAGAAAGCGCAAGAAAAGAAGAAATGAATGGCGTGTAGAGAGAGAATCATTACCAGCTGAAATCCCACGGAGAGACAGCTGCCATCTCTTGAGGGTTTGGTCGTCAGCAAATCACAACAGCCTCTACTGTTCTGCCGTTTTGTTAGTGGGTTTCAATTTGTTCAAAAGGGGTATGGATTTGGTTTGAATCCAGACCCGTTTTGAACCAAATATTCCACACCCCTTTTTTTTTAAAAAAAAAAAAAAAAAATTAATCCACGCCCCATTTTTCGGTCCTTTTTTTTTTTTTTTTAACTAACGCCTTACAAATCATAAGGCTGCTAGATTTTGTTTAGATCGGACAGTGATAGCATGATTCGAATGGTTATCGGGATCTATTGAGATCAGATAGTAACAATGTGATTTAGATGGGAGTAAGGACTGTCATGATCTGTTGAAATTGAACAATAATACGGCAATCTAAACGATTACTCTCATAATAAAAAATAGGGAGATTTATTGGTTTTACCCAAATCAAAAATTTTTTTTGTTTTTATCCAATTATTTAAAAAAATTTGATTTTAACCTCCCAAACAAACTATTTCCATTGTATACCCAAGATTACCAAAATACCCTTAAGTTAAAATCACTAAAATACCTAAATATAAAATTACCAAAATACCCTTAAGTTAAAATGACTAAAATGCTCAAATATGAAATTACGAAAATAACCTTCTTCCTTCTCCTACCAATAGCCTCCCTTTTCCATCTTCTTCTCCATTACAGCTGAAAATTTCGAAAATTAGGAAGATTTTTGAGATCCATTGCAGCTGAAAAACAATTTATTGAAGGGATTAGTCATTCGAGCTTCTTCAACCATTGAAGTTTTTGGATCCATTGAAGGTTTTGAAGATTCTTCTTACATTTGAGTTTGAAAGGTAATGTATGAGTTTTTTTTGTTGGTTTTTAGGTTGTTTTGTTCACATTGCTAGCTAAAAGACTATAAGAATGATTTGGTTGTGAGATCTAAATGTTTATGTGTTGACGTTCGGAAACGGTCAACCAGAGATTCTGGGGCCCAGACGGCGAACTTGGTAATTAAAGGTTGATTGTATTGATCGAAAGATAGTAAATGATCAATTAATGAAGTTTTAGGTTGGTAGTGATTAATTCAGGTGAAGGAATGTCGGACTTGGTGGTTGGTTAGATTTAATAAGGAGATCAGCATGAAATTAAAGAGAAAGAGAGGGAGAGAGGGAGAGAAAACACAAGGATTTTTACGTGGTTCGGTAACTGCACCTACGTCCACGGCCACTCTGGAATAATTCCGGCAGAGTGACAGTTCTCTCGTATATTAAGCTTGTGTGTACAGTGAAAATGTCTCTCATCTTTATAGAGGAGAGGAGATCACAATAAAAAATACAAAGTAAAAGTATACACGTTATTGGCAACGGTTAGTTTCAGCTAATCCTGACATTGCCATGCTGCATTAATTGTAAAGGTAATGATGATTTCCTCCCTGCACAAGTCTGCATTAATTATACCTGAAGAGGTCTTTACTTTATTAAATGCTTCTGGGTAATTGTGTAGGCAGTTTCCGGCGGGAAATCATGAGAGTTGGTAATTCTGACAACTTGCTATACACGGTATCTCCTGGGTAAGTCTTCTGGTCAGCCAGATGAAGCACACTGGAGGAAGGTTGACGTGACCAGGAGGAGAGATAAGACGGTCTGGAGGTTTCAGCGAGCTCGCGACCTGAGCGACCTCGCGAGCTCCACAAGCTGAAAGCACTGGCAGGAGGCATACTGGGAACTGTGGCGGGCTCACGACCTGGACGGCCTCACGATCTGGGCTTGCAACTGCTGGTTCCATCTCTAGACCTCCTGGGCCCTTGCTTCTGTTCAAGTTAAAAAAGGTGTGTACTGGTCCATATGGGCCGAACCAGAAAAATGGGTATAACATCAAGCCCCCCAGCTCTCTGTGCGTTCTGCGGACTAGGAGCTGATTTGAACATGTGATTGGCGCCCATTTTCGAAACTTCTGGTGTCGTTTCAATCTCCGTACTGTAACCGTTGACACGTGGCATCCATACAGGCGTTGGAGCCGAAAAACGTGTCTCGAGACCGTACGCATTAAATGTGCACGTCTTGTAACTGACAGGCATGATGGCGCACGACTGAGATTTGTGCCTAGCCGTTGGATCCTTGGCGGTTATACCTTTATGTTGGATCGGATGGCTGGGGACGGCGTCCTGGCCTATATAATCCACAGGCCTCTTCAAGTTTCTCTTTTTGCTTTCCTGATACAACTCCAGCACCCTTCTTTCCACCATTTTTTCTCTCTGCTTCTTCTGGTTTGTTATCTGCCCTCGGACAAACTTTTCGGACTCCGCCACTACAGGAATCAGCCACCATTCTCAGCAAGCCGTACACAGTTCAAACAAGGTATTTCTTCTCTTGTTTTGCCTTTTACGTTGTGGTACGATCTGTTTCTGGTTGGGATTGCTATTTTCTGCTTATGTATCACATCTGTTGGTCCCTGTAAGCCTGTTAGGCCTTTAAAGATTTGTTGTGTTGGTTGCTTGAATACCTGTGTACGCTAAGGGCGACCTGGCTGTTAACCTAGGTGTCCCATCTCTTGGCCGTGTACTGTTGCTTAGGACTTTCGATGAAAGTGTCCCCCTTGCTGTCTGGTAAGGTACCTGTAAACATAGGGTTAGCAACACATATATTTAGGGTGATGTAGTACCTGCGGGCCCGTGTCTCTGGGCCCTTTCCTACCCTCTGGAGGCCAAGTGTGCGACCTGACATGTAGGATAATAGCTCCAGGAGTTCTTTTTCTGCGTCTTGCTAGGCTCAGCATGCTATAAGCATTCTGATGTCGCTCCTTTTGTGCTGTAGATGTCAGGTCGCTCACGCACTGGTCGGGGCAGGGCTTCTACTTCTAGGAAGCTGTCAGGACGTCAGACTAGTGAGGTCGAGGCTACGAGCTAGCGTGCCCACAGAGGAGGTCGAAGGAGGGGAAGAGGTCGCTGAGGAAACAGACCCCCACCCTTTTAAACACACGCCCTCGCTCGTCACTCTTCCAAAGCTGGAGGCTTGGGCCGAGGAATTCAGCTTCCCCTTAGGGTGTCGGGCTAACGTCCCCAAGGCCAGTGATCGAGCCGCTTATCCTCCTGAGGGCTTTGTGGCGATCAGCCGAGAGCATATGGAGCTCGGCTTTAGGTTCCCTGTTCTTAGCTATCTCAAGAATCTCTTGAACGACTTGAAGCTTGCCCCGTTCCAATTAACCCCGAACTCGTATGCCCACTTAACTACCCTGGCTGCAGCGTTCGTTAAGTACAGGTTGGGGTTCCCTTCAACCCGCATCCTCCGTAGTGTTTTCACCTTTAAGGCAATCTCTGGGAAGGATGGACTCTACTACGCCACGCCTCGCCAACACTCTGATTACAGGGCGTATTTACCCCAGAGCTGCACTAAGTCCAACGTGGGGGAATACAAGTCCAATTGGGCCCTGTTCACGTGCCCTTCGCTCGCCGGGCTGAATAATAGGGGCTTCGTGATGACACCTAGTAGGCACACATGCACTTAAATAACATTAGTATTATATTTATTTGTTTATTTTTTTTATTTATTTTTTTTAACAAGCTGGCTTTTGCTTTGCAGGTGTTGCAGCTCCTGGGTACAAGCTTAGACAGGACGAGCTCGCTATTCTGAATGCTTATGCAGCAGCTAAGGAACCAACCGAGGACTTTTTCCCTTCCGGTAGCGAGCTGGTAGAGCGGGGTCTCGCGCCATCTGCCACGAGTTCTCTTCTGAACATTGCCCAGCACTTGGGGATAAGGGGGCAAAAGAGCGAGGTCACTTCCGCCCTTGCTGCTCCTGCACAATCAGAGTCAGAACCACAGCCCCTGCAACAAAGGTCTCCAAGCACGAGCTTCTCCACCAGCCCTTCTTCAGACAACATGGGAAGGCTCACGATGTCCGTTCCTCCTCTCAGGTCGGTCCCACCTGCCAAGCCGACCGAGGTCGTCAACGTGGAAGATTCTTCCTCAGACCGTTCACAAAGAGCGCCCTCTCTGCCTGCTGCAGCTACTCCTTCTCCCACCAGGTCAGCTGCTACCCCTCAAAAACGGGCTGCCCCATCTGAAGGGCAAAGCCCTCCTCCAGCCAAGAGAGCCGAGGTATCCGTTGAGGGGGACTTGCCTGCGAGGTTGGAGTTTGAGGCTCTGATTAGGAAAAAGAAAGGGAAGGCCATAGCCGAGCCTCCGCCCCCAAAGCAGAAGGGCATAATCGAGGTCTGTCCGGCTGGGGCGGTTGTCATTGGCAGGGAGCCGGGCACTGAAACACCAGGACGACCTGCGAGGCCTACGACGAATGAACAGGCAGACTCCGAGCCCCGCGCTGATGTGGCAAAGGAGATGGAATATTTCAACAGCTTTGTGGAGTTCGTGCCCGAAGTGATGAGGAAGCGTAATCCCAAGTTGCATAAAGCTGAGCTCACAAGCAGGCACCTCGTAGGCTACGTAGCTCGTCATGCTGCATTGGTAAAGTTTACATCCCTCTACACTTCGACTTTCTTCTTTTCGAAAGGTCTTTTACCATCTCTGTTGCTTTTTCAGCTCGGTATGGTGTCTCTGAAGCTGATGAGGGAGACAGAATATCACATTAACGAGAAGGAGGCCTTCAGGATATCTCAGGTGCAGTTTGACGAGGAGAGGAGATTACTGCAGGATGAAATCAATCTCCTCCAAAAGGATCATAGTGAGCTTTCTGCCAAGCTCAAAGATGCTGATGCGGCCTTGTCACAGGAGACCGCTCGTAGGGAGGCTGCTACCTCTGAAGTCAACAAGGCCCACGGAAGCTAAATCAGCTGAAGAGCGAGCTCAGTACTGCAAAGGTAAAGCTACAGGTTGTTGAGGATAAAGTAAGTCAGCATAAGTGGGACTTGGGAGCAGCCAAAGGGAAGCTCGCGAGGGCCGAGGAGAAGCGGGCTGAAGCAGAGGCGAAGCTGGCTGAGACAGAGAGGAAGCTGGCTCAGACAAAGGGGAAACTGGCTCAGGCCGAGGCGAGCGTTGAGACCAGGTTAGCTCAGGAGTGCACCAGGGTCGAGGAAGAGGTCGAGAGGGCATTTCTGTTTAGCATGTGGGAGCGCTACCCGGACTTGGACTACTCATTCTTTGGGTCAGAATGGGTCCAAATGATCCGGGAGTTCACGGAGCTCGCTGCAGGTGCTCAGAGTGCGCGACATGCGGATACTTCCTCTGCTCCCCCAAGTAACCCATCTGCTGTCCCATTCCCTTTGCCAGAACAGGTCTCTGAGGCGCCTCCAACTTTAGAGGATCCTCCCATGCCTGAGCCCCCAGCAGAGGCCCTTCCTGATCTACCAGCTCCTGAGCCCGTCCCTGAGGCAGAGCCCCCAGTAGAAGCCCCAGTTGATCCTGCTCCTTCAGACGAACCGGCTGGCATCTAGAGCATTTTTTATTTCATTTGCTTGTTTGACTTCTTGTAATTTTCTTTTATTTGTTAGAACTCACACAACGAGTTTGAAGCTCGGAGTTATAATATTGGATTTCCTGCACAATTTCAATACTTTGTCCAAGTGTAGATATGCATATTTTAATTACATGATAGGCAGCTAGTAGACAATAATCACACTATTACAAGTGTTAAAATTTTGTCAAGTAAATCACAATCGTGAAAATTATACTAACTTTCAAACCTGCTAACTGCAATCAGCAATTATATTAATGCACTAGCTCGTAAGGACTTGGATTCAGCAAATAGCTTGGTTGAACAAAGCGTTTGATCCTACATATGATATAGTAGGACAAGCCTTAAAAGATTGGTAGGAGCTTACAGCTAGTGAGAAGCTTGGAATTTCCTTAACCCATATGTTTCGATGATGTTGAACGCGCTTGATGGCAGCATTTTCCCGAACCTTGAGATTCTAGCCTGTGGCAGTGCTCGAAGTTCAGGGGTGAGTCCTTTTTGCAAGTCCGCGGGCAGCTTTATATTTGAGAGGCGTGGCTTTACCCCCTCCCGCGAGGTCGCGGGGCAATTGATTCGCGTGGTCGCGGGCATCTTTATATTTGAGAGGTGTGGCCTTACCCCCTCCCGCGAGGTCGCGGGCCAATTGATTCGCGAGGTCCGCGGGCATCTTTATATTTGAGAGGCGTGGCCTTACCCCCTCCCGCGAGGTTGCGGGGCAATTGATTTGCGAGGTTCGCGGGCATCTTTATATTTGAGAGGCGTGGCCTTACCCCCTCCCACGAGGTCGCGGAGCAATTGATTCGCGAGGTCTGCGGACATCTTTATATTTGAGAGGCATGGCCTTACCCCCTCCCGCGAGGTCACGGGGCAATTGATTCGCGAGGTCCGCGGGCATCTTTATATTTGAGAGGCGTGGCCTTACCCCCTCCTGCGAGGTCGCGGGGTAATTGCGGCTGCGAGCTAAGAAATGAACTTGATGCTTGACGTAAACTTCCTTTAGTGAGGATAACACGGATAAATCGAGCATCAATTGATAAGGCGTCCTCGATTGAGGCCTTTTATGGACACTTGTTGCTAAAATATGCTCATAGCTTTGGCCAGCCATTTCATGCGAGCATTTTAGTTGTGAAAGATTCCTTGGATTTTGCACAGATGTCTTCAAGGAATAATAATATATATATAGGCATACATGACGATAGATCGCAGCTCGGTTACTTGAGAAAGAAATTTCATTAGCTTTGCTTTTTTTAACATGTACATTTGCTGGTTTAACCAGTTTGCTTTCTGCATCAAACATGACACATACAACAGAAAACAAGTGAAAGCATGTTTACAGACAATCGTCAAAAAGAATTATGTACAAGGTTAGAGCGGGCTGACAGTTCTTATGTGTAGTATGGCCGCAGGTGTTCAACATTTCGGGCTCAGGGTAATTCTGATCCATCCATGCTGGCCAAATGATAGGCTCCATTCTTCAAATTTTGCTTGATGAGGTATGGTCCCTCCTAGTTGGGCTCGAGTACCCCATCGCTTGCCTTGCGAGCCCCAGGGAGGACTAACCAGAGAACGAGGTCCCCGGCTTTGTAGCTTCGAGCTCGCACCTTCTTGTTGTAATACCTGTCAACTCTCTGCTGGTACACTGCTACCCTTAGGCGAGCTGTCTCCCTTGCTTCCTCGGCTAAGTCTAAACTGGCCGCGAGCAGCTGATCATTATCTTTAGGTTGGAACGAGGCCCTTCGCTAGCTGGTGACTTCAAATTCTGCCGGTATCATGGCTTCCGTTCCATAGACCATGGAAAATGGGGTCTCACCTGTCGAGTTACGGACTGTGGTCCTGTATGCCCAGAGGACTTTCTGTAGCTTGTCAGCCCAAGCCCCCTTTCTGGCCTCTAGCCTGGTCTTCAAAGTCTGTTTGATGATCTTGTTCACGGCCTCGACCTGACCATTGGCCTGAGGATGGTCCACAGCCGAGAAGCTCTTTACGATTCCGAGCTCGTTGCAGAAGTCTATGAATTGCTCGCTGGTGAACTGAGTCCCATTATCCGTGACGAGCTGCTGAGGGACCCCGAACCTGCAAATGATATTGTCCCACACAAATTTTTCTATCTTCACTGTGGAGATTTCTACTAGCTCCTTAGCTTCGGCCCATTTGGTAAAGTAGTCCACAGCGACCACAGCATGCCTGCAACTCCCTCGAGCTGTGGGTAAAGGTCCGATGAGGTCCATCCCCCAGATTGCGAAAGGCCATGGACTCACCATCTGCTGGAGGTAGGCTGGTGGAGCTCGCGAGACCTTAGAAAATCTCTGGCACTTATCACATTTCTTCACCAGATCCAAGGCATCCTGCTTCATAGTTGGCCAGTAGAACCCCTGTCTAAGGGCCTTCTGGGCCAAGGACAATGCTCCCGCGTGGTTCCCACAATGACCTGCATGAATATCACTCAGCACCACCTCACAGTCCTCATCATCTATACATCGCAGTAGCGGGGTCGAGAATCCCTTCTTGTATAATCTGTTGTCATAAATGCAGTATCGGGCTGCTCTAGCTCGTATGCGGTGAGCTTCCAGCTTGTCCTCTGGCAGCTTCCCTTTCTGCAAGTAATTCACTAACGGACTCATCCAGGAGTTAGGCCGAACCTGTATGATCATCATTGCATCTTCGTCCTCGATGCTTGAGGTTGGTAGGAATTCCACAAGACTCAAAGAGATCTGCATCTTGGGAGGTCGCTAAGCGGGCCAGGGCGTCCGCATTACAGTTCTGTGCCCTGGGGATCTGGTTCACTTCAAACCCCTTGAAAGCCCCCAGTAACTCCTTCACCTTTTGGAAGTATTTTGACATCCTCCTTCCCTTGGTCTGATATTCTCCCCTGACATGGCAAACGATGAGTTGAGAATCGCTGAAGACCTTTACCTGCTCAGCTCGCACCTCCTTTGTCAGGCGGAGCCCGGCAAGCAACGCCTCGTACTCGGCCTCATTATTGGTAGCTCGGAATCCAAACCTTAGGGCACTCAAGATCTTGTGACCTTCTGGACTGATCAGCATTATTCCAGCTCCTAAGCTTTGCTCGTTTGAGGATCCATCCACATACAGCTCCCAAGTTTGATCTCCGGCTAGTTCCTCCTGCTCCGGTACTGGCCCTGTGAATTCCACAATAAAGTCTGCAAGTGTCTGGGCCTTGAATGCCGTTCTAGGTCTGAACTCTATGTCGAACTGAGCGAGCTCGATAGCCCACTTGAGGAGCCTGCCAGAAGTATCTGCTTTCTGAAGGACTTGCCTGAGAGGGTACTGCGTGAGGACCTCAACCTGATGAGCTTGAAAGTAGGGACGTAGCTTCCTGGAGGCAGTTACCAGGCAGTACACGAGCTTCTCCATTTGTGAGTATCAGGTCTCCGCATCAACCAGCCTTTTACTAACGTAATACACGGGCAGCTGCATCTTATCCTCTTCTCTCACCAAGGCCGCGCTTAGGGCGTGCTTAGAGACTCCCAAGTACAAGAATAGCTTCTCTCCATCCTTTGGTTTGGACAGAAGAGGAGCCTGGCCTATATACTCCTTCAGCTTCTGAAATGCTTCTTCGCAATGCTCATTCCATTCAAAATTCTTGGCTTTCTTTATGGCTTCAAAGAATGGCACGCACTTGTCAGTAGCTTTTGAGATGAACCGGCTGAGAGCCGCGACCTGGCCAGTAAGACTCTGCACGTCTTTGATTTTAGAGGGGGACCTCATTTCCACCAGCGCTCTGATCTTCTCCGGGTTGGCCTCTATCCCTCTGCTATTTACCATAAATCCAAGGAACTTACCAGACGCTACCCCAAAGGCACACTTCAGCGGGTTTAACTTCATCCGGTAATTTCTGAGGACTTTGAATGTCTCATCCAGGTCGCGAACATGGTCTGCTGCTTTCTGGGACTTTACCAACATGTCATCTACGTATACTTCCATGGTTTTCCCAATTTGGTCCTGGAACATGGCATTGACCAGTCGCTGGTAAGTGGCTCCTGCGTTCTTTAGTCTGAATGGCATCACCTTGTAACAGTATAACCCCCTATTAGTGACAAAAGAGGTGTGTTCTTCGTCCTGCGGGCTCATGGGGATCTGGTTGTATCCTGAGTAGGCATCCATGAAACTCAAGAGTTGGTGCCCGGCTGTCGCATCTACCAATTGGTCAATCCTTGGCAATGGGAAGCTGTCTTTCGGGCAAGCCTTGTTCAGGTCGGTGAAGTCAATGCAAGTCCTCCACTTCCCGTTCTTCTTCTTCACGAGAACTGGATTTGCGACCCAAACAGGATAACTGGCTTCCCTAATGAACCCGTTAGCTAGCAGCTTCTCGACCTCCTCCTTTAGAGCTGCATAACGTTCCGGTGTCATCGGCCTCCTCTTCTGACGGACCGGCCTGTGCTGGGAATCTATGTTCAGTCTGTGGCACATAACATCAGGATCTATCCCCACCATATCTTCATGGTTCCAGGCGAAGACATCAAGGTTCATCTTTAGAAATTCTACGAGCTCAGTCTTTACTTCTGGTAGCAGATCTCTTCCTATCTTCACATATCTCTCCGAGTCTACTTCACTGACTCGCACATCCTCTAGCTCCTCAACGGGTCCTGTGGCCCTGTCTGCATCCACCTCGCGAAGGTCGAGGTCGTCGCTTATCCCAATTTCAGAGGTAACTCATGGTTGGCCACCCGAGACCACGTACTTTCTTTCCCCGAACTCCCATTTTCACTGCATCTTCGTAGCATCGCCTGGCCAACTGCTGTTCTCCCTTGACACAGCCTACTCCGTTGGGGGTTGGGAACTTGACTGTCAGCGTTCTGGTGGAGGTGACCATGTCTAGTTCATTCATCGAAGGTCGCCCCAAGACCACGTTGTACGCTAAAGGGCTTTTGATGATCAGGAAGTCTGCAAGAACCGTAGCTTGTCGTCCTGGTTCCCCGAGGGTGAGAGGTAACTTGATCTGACCTAGTGGTATCACTGCATCTCCCGTGAACCGTAGAGGGGTTCTAGTGAGGGTATTAATTGCTCAACTCCTAACCCCATCTGGTCATAGCAGTCCTTATACATGACGTTGACCGAGCTGCCAGTGTCGATCATTATCCTCCGTACCTCGACATTACTGATCTGGGCCCTGATTACAATAGCGTCGTTGTGGGGCCAGCGTACTCCCCTCTCGTCCTCCTCCGTGAATACAATACTGTCTGAGGACGCTTTCGCCCTTTTAGTGGGTCCCTCGGCTCCCCATATTCTGCCAGCAAAGTATGGTTGGCGTCCCCGATGTACCTCTGGTGCGACCTGTTAGATGTACCTGCCACATGAGGCCCACCATAAATGGTAAAGATCGTTCTTACAGTAGGCTCGCGTTCGGGTTCCTGAGCTCGCTGAGGCTGTTGCTGCTCGGGCTGCTGGTCTTGTCCCTGAGGTCGTTGGTGCTGAGGTCGCCTGCCAGCGGGCTGTACCACATATTCTCCTAGGCGGCCTCGCCTTATAAGTTCTTCAATAGCATCCTTCAACTGCCAACAGTCCGAGGTATTGTGCCCATTCTCATTATGGTAGGCACAGTACTTCCTCGGGTCCCGACGTCGATTAGGGGGTCCAGTCGGGGGTGGCTTCCCGAAGTTCTCCCTGGTTCTTTCTGCGGCGAAGATCCTGTCTTGTCTGTCCGACAACACACTGTAGCTTTCATATCGGTTCGGACGTCGGGGTCGCTCCGCCCTCGGCCCCGGTCTAGCTCGCTTTGCCACAACATTGGCAGTCTGGTGTCTCGGTTCCCCTGACTTATCACCGCCATGGTTCTTCCTCTTCTCGCGGTGGGAACTACTCGCTTCACCCCGCTGACCACTGGGTTTCTTAGCCCCGAAGGCTTCTTCCCATCTGATTTCTTTGGCAGCCCTTTCGTAGAACTCCTCTAGATCCTTCACAGGGGATTTGTATATGCTTTCGTACAGCTTCCCGTCTTTCCTGAGCCCTGCAGAAATAGCTGTTAAAATACTCTCGTTAGAGGGCGTTTCCACATTACTCACCTCATCTCTAAATCGAGTGATATAATCCTTCAGGGATTCATTTTGTCTCTGGAAAATGGTAGTAAGGTGGCAGGCTGGCGCGAACTGCTTCCTTAAGGCCTTATATTAGTCCAGGAATTTCTTCTGACATTCTCTCCAGCTTCCGATGCTGCGGGCTGGAAGGCCTTTGAACCAAGCTCGAGGAGCATCCCCTAGAGTAGCTGGGAATACTCGGCACTTTACCAACGGGTCGTCTGTCTGAAGATCCATCTGTACATTGAAAGCGTCCAGATGGTCATAAGGGTCCGTCTTGCCGCCGTATAGAGGGATATTAGGGAGCTTAAACTTCGCTGGTAAGGGCACTGTCTCGATCTCCCGAGTGAATGGTACCCGGCGGTTGTCCTGTTCTTCCCCAGTCTGGCCTCCAGGTCGAGCTTCCAATTGCTGAACCCTCTGCAACAATTCTTCTACTACTGGGTCCTGGGTCAGTGATCGCCGACTGGGGTTCCATCTGCTGGTACTTTCCTGCTCCCCAAAGTAACGGTTCTGTGACCTGCCCTCTTCACCGAGAGCTTCTGCGTGTCTGGCGGCCCTCCGCGGCTCGGGCTCATAACCTGCACGATATCCGCGGACTCGCTCTGGCCCACGACTACCCTCTTCGCGCCTGGCGCCCTCGATACTTGCCCTCGCCCTTATCTCGTTCTGGCGAGGTGGGATCTTCCGCTCTTGGTTCCGCTCTCTGGCTCTCCTTGGGTGCAAGTTCGAGGAGCGGGCTGATCCTTCGGTCAGCGACCTTTCCCTGGCGGCTACCCCTTCTGGAGTTGGGATTTCTTCTGAAGGTCGACGACAAGCTCTGCTTGGAGGTGCGACCTCCACCTGTCTTTGCGCCGCATGGGCTTGGACTTCCACCAACGCCCTCACTGTTGTCGTCAACTCCCTTACTGTATCTTCTAGAGCTCGCTGGCGCTGCTGCCATTCCTGAGCGACCTCGTTTCCTGAAGGTGAGGCGCTCTGTTCTTCTTGGATCTCACGTCGTTCTTCTGCCACTCCGACACTCCTTGTTGCCTTGATCCTGGTCATGGTAGACAAGTATAAATGAATGTGAAGTAATAACTAACTGGAAATTACCAAGTCGCTGTTGGGCCCTCCTTCTAGCGCCAAAAGATGTTGACGTTCGGAAACGGTCAACCAGAGATTCTGGGGCCCAGACGGCGAACTTGGTAATTAAAGGTTGATTGTACTGATCGAAAGATAGTAAATGATCAATTAATGAAGTTCTAGGTTGGTAGTGATTAATTCAGGTGAAGGAATGTCGGACTTGGTGGTTGGTTAGATTTAATAAGGAGATCAGCATGAAATTAAAGAAAAAGAGAGGGAGAGAGGGAGAGAAAACACAAGGATTTTTACGTGGTTCGGTGACTGCACCTACGTCCACGGTCGCTCTGGAATAATTCCGGCAGAGTGACAGTTATCTAGTATGTTAAGCTTGTGTGTACAGTGAAAATGTCTCCCATCTTTATAGAGGAGGGGAGATCACAATAAAAAATACAAAGTAAAAGTATACATGTTATTGGCAACGGCTAGTTTCAGCTAATCCTGACATTGTCATGCTGTATTAATTGTAAAGGTAATGATGATTTTCTCCCTGCACAAGTTTGCATTAATTATACCTGAAGAGGTCTTCACTTCATTAAATGCTTCTGGGTAATTGTGTAGGCAGTTTCCGACGGGAAATCATGAGAGTTGGTAATTCTGACAACTTGCTATACACGGTATCTCCTGGGTAAGTCTTCTGGTCGGCCAGATGAAGCACACTGGAGAAAGGTTGACGTGACCAGGAGGAGAGATAAGACGGTCTGGAGGTTTCAGCGAGCTCGCGACCTGAGCGACCTCGCGAGCTCCACGAGCTGAAAGCACTGACAGGAGGCATATTGGGAACTGTCGCGGGCTCGCGACCTGGACGGCCTCACGATCTGGGCTTGCAATTGCTGGTTCCATCTCTGGACCTCCTGGGCCCTTGCTTCTATTCAAGTTAAAAAAGGTGTGTACTGGTCCATATGGGCCGAACCAGAAAATGGGTATAACGTTATGAAATCTGTGATGAAATCTGCAAAATCTGCGACGAAATCGGTTTTTTGTGACCGATAATTGGTTTTCCACTCTGTGGGATCGGTTTTTCAGAGCCCCGGTTACTGAAAAACCGATCATGGTTTCCCCGGTTTTTCAGTGGCTAAAAAACCGATTGACCTGAAAAACCGGGCTGAAAAACCGATCTCGGTTTTCCAGTGGCTGAAAAACCGAAACCGAATTAAGGTTTTTTGAGAGAATGAAAAACCGATAACTTCACTGGAAAACCGAATTTAACACCTTTTTAATGGTTTTTTTATATGTTTGTGTTGCTATGTATTGAATATGATTCGATATAATTATATTTTGTAATATTACCCTATTGAAATGAGATTTAATTATCATTTGATTTGAATGTTGTAGGAATGGATCAAGAGACCGTTGTAATCAACTTTGACGGAGAGTGGAATTGATGTAATTACATTGGGGGGAGTCGATCATGTGTGGGGTCCACAAAAATAGTAGTTTTTCATCATTGGTGGATGTTGTATACAGAGAGGCTGCTATTGATAGAAGAATGTGGGAAATCCGTATATATTATTTACTACAAAGTACAACAAATGGTCAGGTTAAAAAGATACATATCATGTCCGATCTTGGTGTTGTTGGTTTGATGGCGATAAAAAATATTGATGTTAAAGAGATTTATATCGATAAGATTGCCAGAGATTTTGGAGCTGGGGTTAGTAGGAGTACCGTTCGTCCATTTGTCACTGATTCAATTCCAGGCATAAGACATGACGAGGCAAATATGGATAGACCAGTAAATCCACATATGGTTGAAAGTCATTTTTATCTCACTCCAGGCATTGGGAGCAATCAAGTTGATACTTCTATCACCCCATTTACATCGGTTGAAAGTCCCATTCGTGACGTTAATGATGACTATACGAATTATGGTATTGATGATGAAGATGAAGACACAGATGATAATGGTGATGGAATACAAGATAGTGATGAAGAGCAAACCGGAGATAGTGATGAAGAGGAAACTCGATTTGATGATGTCGCAGAAGAAGAAGAGTTTCCAGAAATAAGATTTTCAGGTTTACAATTTCAGAACAATCCTTCACAACCATACTGGATTGTTCTTGGTGTAGAATTGGGGGACATTGAAGCTACTTCAAGCGCTACGTCAACCGTCTACCAATGTGGTACGTTGTATAAAAGAGCATTCTTTACTAGTAAAGAAGAAATGACTATAGCTATTGGCGAATATGCTCTGAAAGCTAAGTTTGAATATCGGGTTAGACGTTCGGACACGGAGCGATTTGAAGCCGGTTGTAAAGATAAAACTTGTAGCTTTAGTGTTCGTGCAAGATGCAGAAAGGGTTGTTCAATGTGGTTTGTGTTGAATTATGTTGCGGAACACACGTGTCGTCAGACAGCCATGGAATCACATATGAAGAGTGTGAAGGCTATTGTGATCGGAAAATTGTATGCAGGAAAGGTGGGAAAAGATCTTTATACACCTAATCGTTTGGTTGGAGAAATGCTAGAGCAATATGGAGTGCAAATCTTATATAGTAAAGCTTGGAAGGCTTTACAATATGCAAAGAAACTAGCATATGGGCAAGCGGATGAATCGTATCAACAGCTTCCGTCCTACTTCGAGATGTTAAAACTTTCAAACCCCGGCACAATGACAGCAATTAAGACAGATGAAAACAACCGGTTCTTGTATTCCTTCGTTGCACTTGGAGCTTCTATTGAGGGTTTTCGGTCTTACATGAGACCGGTTGTTGCTATTGATGCCACTCATTTGAAAGGTGAATATAAAGGGGTGATTTTTTTTGCTGCATGCAAAGATGGGTCGAAGATGATTTATCCCATCGCCTTTGGATTTGCTGACGGAGAGTCAGACAATTCGTGGATTTGGTTCCTAAAAAGGTTGAGAAGAGCAATCGGGGTGTCAGACGAGTTGGTGATCGTATCGGATCGTCATAAGAGCATATCGAATGGGATGAAAGCAGCTTTTCCTGAAGTCCCACATGTGTTATGTTTTTTCCATTTGTGGCAAAACCTTAAGCAACAGTGTAAAAAGCGTTCGGATGTGGAAAATGCATTTTACAATGCAGCATACTGTTATGTGCCCAATGAATGCAACAGAATATTGGAAGAAATGCGTGCATTGCATTCGACCACACATGGAGCTTTGATTAAGGCTGGAGTGAGCAGGTGGTCACGAGCACATTGTCCAAGAAGAAGATATGAAATGATGACTACCAACATTGCAGAGTCGCTTAACAATTGCATGATGCAAGCACGTCGTTTGCCAATAACAACTGCACATGAATATGTAAGAAATGTATTGCAGAGATGGTTTAATAATAGACGTGTTGCTGCTGAGAAGCTCACAACGTATGTTACTACCGCAGCATACGATCGTATCATGTTGGCAAAAGATTTATCCACGGAAGGTAGCGTATACCCCATTGCAGAACCGTATCATTACAGTGTCATACATTATAGCAAAGGAGATGCGATGGTTGACATTCAACAGCACACATGTACGTGTAAGCAGTGGAACCTTGATCAGTTGCCATGTGTTCATGCATGTGCTGTGGTCAGGTATGGTAATTACACATTGTTTTTCTTAGCATTTTATGCCATAGCATAACATATATTAATTGTTGATACATGTCAGGTTCAAGGGCGTCAGTTGTGATACACTTTGCAGTCAGTACTATAGCGTGGAGTGGCTAAAAGCTGCATATGCACGTCCGATTAATCCTGTCCCTAAATTGGCCAGTTGGAATGTTTCAGCGGAAGTTAGAAGTATGGTTGTATTACCACCGAAAGGTAAAAGACAAGCAGGTAGGCCGAAGGAGATTCGGATTCCTTCAGTTGGGGAAGATCCTCGTCGAAAAAAGTGTGGAAGATGTGGTCAAAGGGGACACAAACGTCTTCGTTGCCCTAACCCCCAACTTCTATTAGTGAAGGGACAAGCGCAGAAGTGGATGCGGATGTTGGAACGAGTTCAAATGCTACTGAAAATGAGCCACGCTCTCGAAGATGTCGCTTGTGTCATGAGACTGGACACAACCAACGTCGATGTGTATTACGGTTTCCTACTCCCGATCCAGAAATGGCTACTGACGGAAATGATGATTAGCAATTGGTTGCCATTTTGTTTATGCATGTTTTATGTAAACATTTTTATATTAATTACTCAATTATTTATTAATACTGCTGTATAAATTATGTCTCCATGTCTACTGTTTTTGGCTCATTTCATGTCATCTCGGAACCATTAAAATCGGTTTTTCACGGAGCCTGGAAAATCGGTACCGATTTTTCAGATATGGTGAAAAACCGATCGGTTTTTGAGTAACTCTGAAAAACCGGTATCGGTTTTCCATCTCTCCTCGAAAACCGATCCACTGCCACCACTTATTCCAGCACGCCAAGTGTGGA
Source organism: Litchi chinensis (assembly GCA_019925255.1). Lineage (NCBI taxonomy): Eukaryota > Viridiplantae > Streptophyta > Magnoliopsida > Sapindales > Sapindaceae > Litchi > Litchi chinensis. The sequence goes on along the minus strand of CM034462.1, from coordinate 7,198,310 downwards.
TCGATTTTTAAGGGGTGTTCAAAAACCGGTATCGGTTTTTCATGTACTCCTAAAAACCGGTTTTTTCTTGGGTTGATTTTATTTCTGTTTGTATGATCATTTTATTTTAAAATCATTATATATTAATTTTATCATTTATTAATATTCATATGATATTAGTAATAATTACTAAATATACCTTTACTATAATATGTGTTATCTTAATATATCATGTTA
>CM034462.1:6997694-7197594 GCA_019925255.1 Litchi chinensis | reverse complement strand
AATAACCACCTCCAAAGCAGCATTAGCTTTCTGCTGAGTAACGACAAACACTCTGGCCTACATACAGAGTCTACCTGGCTGACCCATAGGAGATACTCTTCTGCTCCCTGAATCTTTAACTGGAGCTGTAGCACTCTGTCCCCTACTCTGAAAGTCTCTACCTCTTGATCTTTAGCCGACACTAGCCTGTGTGGATGCTAAGGGTCTGACTTTTGAACTTGCAAGAATGACTAACTGTGGGCAATCTCTCATGTAATGGCCTACCTGCCCATAACGAAAACAAGTAGTGTTGCTCATTCGACATTCACTTAGATGTCTTCTTCTGTATGTACTACACTCTGGTGCTGAACTCCCGTATTATGAAAACTTTTGGGAGTTGTGGGTGGCCTAACTGACCCCTAACTGGATGATGCTCCTCGGCTCATCCTCCTGCCACTATCTCATCTAGTCTTGCTCTTCTTTTTGGCACTGTTATAGGGCCCTTCCTAGGGCAAACTGGATCCGCTACGACTGTCTTTTGGTCTTCCGCTTTGAGCAATAGTTGTCACATTCTTCTCTACTTTCACAGTAGCTTCTACTAGTTCCCTATAATGTGTTTGAGGGGCCAATGGCAAATGGACTCTAATGTTAGGATTTAAGCCTACAATGAATGTTTTGCACTTCTGTTCCTCATCCTCGACAATAAACTGAACAATCTGGACTGTGGTTGCCGCTTTATATTCATTATAGACCACTTCTACAAGGTCTATAGACTCTACCACCTCCTCCTCCTGCTGTTGGACCACTTTCTTTTTCTTTTTCGCTAGCCCCGGATCCGTGTACGGTATCCGTAGAGGTGCTGCTGGCTTTGTCTTTCGTTTGCCCCGTTCGTCCTGCAGTTGTAAGTAAATTAAAAACATGTATAAATTTAATATAACCAATTATATTTCAGAATGCAACACAATAGGGATACAAAGTCTACCTGGTCATGCTCACGATCAGTGTCTGCAGCTGATACACCTCCTAAGATCATGTGGGAGTGGTCACCCTGCTCCTCCTCCTGCTGGGGTGACTGCTGAGGTGGCTGCTGGTCACCCTACTCCTCCTCCTGCTGGGGTGACCGATGAGGTGGCTGATGATCACCCTGCTCCTCCTCCTGATGGGGTGACTGCTGAGGTGGCTGTTGGTCACCCTACTCCTCCTCCTGCTGGGGTGACCGATGAGGTGGCTGATGATCACCCTGCTCCTCCTCCTGCTCGGGTGACTGCTGAGGTGGCTGCTGGTCACCCTGCTCCTCCTCCTGCTGGGGTGACCGATGAGGTGGCTGCTGGTCACCCTGCTCCTCCTCCTGATGGGGTGACCGATGAGGTGGCTGCTGGTCACCCTGCTCCTCCTCCTAATGGGGTGACTGCTGAGGTGGCTGATGATCACCCTCATCCTCCTCATGGATAGCTGATTGGCCTACATCAATAGGCAACTGACGGACACCCTCGCCCTGTTGTGGTGGTGGTGGTGATGGGTAATACATGTGAAAGCTCCCACCATCATCATCATCATCGTCATCGTCGTCGTCTGGATCATGCCTAGCAACCGGAGGCCTGGGAATATGTAAATGCTCTTCCACCCGTCTCAGCCTACTATCTATCTCCCTTACCATTTGAAAGGTTGCCTTTTGCCTCCTATCCATTTTACTTAACTTCTTATGGGTTGTCTTCTGTAAATCCACAATAAACTCAAACAACCGCTTCACCTGTTTCATAGAATCATAAATATATATCATTTTACATACTACCCTTAATTTAAAAAAAAAAATTGACAAAGTTTCCCCTGTTTTTTGAGTATCCAAGAAAATACAACCTGCATATTTAAACAAATTACACTTCGTCTATCATATTTAGAGACTCCGTCTCTTTTTCACACTCCATACTACTCAATAACATGTCCACATCTTTTGCATTTACTACAATTGAAATTTATTGAATAATTTTATTATATAAATAGAATATTTGTACCTCATAATTTACGTGCTGTACATCATGTGCCTTCTTTGTCCGAAACTCTGATAAGGTATCCTCTGATTCGGATTGCACGCTTCGGACGTCTTTAAGTGGCTGATCGTCACCCTCCACCTCATCATCATCCTCTCCCTCCACCTCCTCATCATCATCCTCTCCCTCCACCTCATCATCAACCTCTATCTCAGCCTCATCCCCTACACCATCATCATGGTCATCATCATCGTCATCATCATCATCATCATCATCATCACTCCCCCCGCCGTCATATTTATGTACTTCAGCATGAACTATATGATTCAGATTAAACGATTTCCAATAATCCATCTCCCTCTCGGCGTCAGTAGGCTCCAAGGTTTGCCAAATGCCAACTATCTGCATTATATTAATATATTTAGTTATACTACAATTATATACTTAATATAAATAACAAACAAATAATTGACACAAATTTAGGTTATGTTTGTCACTTACGGGGGGGAAATCATCTAGGCTGTGTATATTTGTGGGTGTTCTCTTCAGTGATTGTCTCATACATCTTAGTAGATCGCTTTCCGGGTTCTTGGTCCTTTTTGATATCTTCTCCCGTAACACTGGGAACAACTCCACTAACCACCACTATAATGTAACAATGATTAAACAAAAAACATACATATAGTTAGTAATGGTCAGATAATATATAATGCAAAATTGATTAAAACATACATATAACCATATATAGTTAATGTAATAGAAGGAAGCAATAAATATTGAAAGTATTAGTTATACCTGAAATGCTAACACATAGCCATAAATATTAATGGTCTTTGGGGGATTTCTGACCCGCTCTTCATTAAGTGCCTTGTCGAGACAGTATAACAAGACACTATAGCATAATGTGCCCCAAGAGAATGTCTTCCATCTCTCTGTACTCTCAATGAGGACCCACATAAATGGATAAATGCTAGCTCTATCATCCAGTCCCATAAATAGATAGAAAGCAATCCCTACATTCGCCAACTTTAAAAGATCTTCATCATCTATCGGATCCTGTCCTGCACGGTCTCCCTCCCCTCTATCACTTCTTCTCTCAAGAAATGTGACCAACTCCCTCACCTCCGGTGACACTCCATTAAACATTCGCCTTAGAAGACCGTTTGGATCATTTGGAGCTATTTCGAAGATTTTACGGTCGATGCCCCCAAAAGGAAGTCCGGTCACCAATAGAAACTCTTGTTTCCCAAACCTATAGCTTCTCTCCCCAATTTCAAACCACCTCTCATCACGGCGTGCATCCGCTACATTTATCTCTCTAGCAAGCACCCACAAAATCACAGAACCAGCAGCCGTATGATTAGTTATCCTCAAAATATGTCCGAACGGACATTCTGCTATGAACCGATCATATAGCTTTCTTCTTTTAATAACGGCAATTATCCTAATAACCAATCTTTGACCAATGTGTGTGTTCCCGCTCGTATGTCTGTCAATTGTGTGTGAACTATATTTATAGTCGAAATCCATCTGTAGGAAAGAAAAACAGCAAAGAAATCATCAGTAGCAGAATCGGTTTTTGAACTGAATCGGTTTTTGAAGACATCTGAAAAATCGGTTAATGAAATTGATCGGTTTTTGAAGGCATCTGAAAAACCGGTTAATGAAATCCATTGGTTTTTCACTAATCGGTTTTCCACGATCGGTTTTCCACTTCGGTTTTCCACCATCGGTTATTCATTTCGGTTTTCCACCATCGGTTATTCATTTCGGTTTTTCACGATCGATTTTTCATTTGTTACCGAAATGAATAACCGATTGTGGAAAACCGATCGTCGAAAACCGATCGTGGAAAACCGAAATGAATAACCGATTGTGGAAAACCGATCGTGGAAAATCGATCTCAAAAACCGATCGTGGAAAATCGATCTCAAAAACCGATCCGATCCCGACAACTCTTCTCTCGTCGGAATCGGCCATTTTCAACACAAACACGACCAAACACACTAAATCCAACCTATTCTAAACCTAATCATCCTAAACTAACATCCATAACACAAACACATATATCAAAATACCAAATCTCAATCAAAACATACAACAAACATATCAAAATCTAACCTTCACACTTTCTGCAGGTTCGCCGGCGGTAGGAGCTGCTCGGGGAAGGTCGGCAATGTCGCGGTGGTGGCCGAAAACGTCGCGGGGAAGTCGGTCGCGATCGGGTTCGGGTTCCGCAAAAACCGGTTGGTTTTGAGTGAGAAATCGATGGACTGTGGCTGTAGTCCATCGGTTTTGAGGTATATATATGGGGGGGCTTATTCGTAATTTCACCATTCGGTTTTTCGTAAATTTTAAACTGTTCAGGGTTTTTTTGTAAAAATGTCCAGGGGTATTTTGGACAATTTGGATATATCAGGCAATATATTTGTTTGAGGGGTTAAAAACAATTTTTTTAAAAATAGTGGGTAAAAACAAATTTTACCCTTTTTAAATGGGTATTTTCTACAATTTCCACTAATAATAATAATAATAATAATAATAATAATAATAACATTTACATCAATTATAGATTGGTTAAGTTAGTTGATATAAACTGCTCTTCATTATAAATTTAGAAATCTATATTTAAAATCTGAAAATATTTTTGTTCCAATGTGTTGAAAGCGGATATAAAATTATATATAAATAAATGGAATGGAGCAACCAAGCATATAAAACTATCGCATATAAATTAACCATGACTAATTCAATTATAACATTTTTTCCCCTCTTGAATTGAGTGAATTAGAGGCAGCATTTCTAGTCTTTTTGTAATTATATATTACATTATAAAATTTATTTTAGTAGAAATAGTCGATTGGGTATTTCTCATATGTATCAAATAATTCAGCCACAAATAAACTTTTTATTAGTGCTTTTCCACAAATTTGTGATCCATCAATTGAAATATTATTTATTTTCTAATAGAATATAAACTAGAATGAAATTACTTTTTGTATGATATTATATACCTTTGTTTCTACAGCTGAATATAGGTGTAGGAGTTATAACTCTGTTATTGCATGTATAGCGAACCTGCACTACCCAAACACTTTTTTCCTATCTTTGAATAGAATCAATGAGACCGCTATTCTCTCTAAAGCCAAAATCTTTTATTTAGTTATGCGACAACCAAATAATGGGTCGATATAGATTCCAATCATACAAGATGTATTACTGAGTCGTAGATACTTAGATACAAGCATTTTCCTTTCTGGGTGAAAACAAGAGAAAAGGGTCTATCCTCGTTTCTTCACTTTAAAAGCTCAAATAGTGATCATCAATTGATCTCTTAAAACTTCTATACACGAATGTGTATATATCGTTCAACCAAGCCATGTCATACATCGATATCCGCCATTAATCTATCTTTATAGATATTTGGGTACAGAGATTTTTCCCATTCTATGTCCTAATATCTCTAACAAAATCTTTCCCATCAACAATAGTGTTTTGAGGTAGACAACTAAGACACTATTTGTTTAAGAGCATCTTCAATGCTAATATGGATTGTTTTTCACAATCCATTATCATGTCATCAATGTCTAAAAAATTATTTCCTACATGACATTGAATAACAATTGATAGGCAGTGAAATTATAAAATGTTCTCCAATGCTTTCATTCAAAATTCATATTTTACTGAGTTGTTATTTTTTTTTCTTTTTTTTAAAACCCCCCAAAAAAAGTCAACTCTTAATAAAAAATAAACCAATTGCATATTTTGCTTTCATTCAAAATTCATATTTTACTGAGTTGGCTGTCCAAGAGACCCTCTGAAAATAGAGAGTCATATTGACAGTGTTAATTCTTTTTTTTTGCCAACTCAGTTTCACAGTGAATACAAATAATTGCATTGGAGAAACATATTTTGAGTCTATATCTATCTATCCTATGTGGATTTTAATTTTTTCATAATCCATTGACCTATTGGAGATGCTCTAATGAAAGCGGAGCATCTCAAGAAACATTGAAATCCAAATCAAAAGTTGCCACGTGGCTGAGCATGATGAAACCATTTCTTTTTCCCATTATAAATACTGATTCTAAAATTGAACCTTTTAGAACGGAAAAGAGCTTAATCAAAAAGAGGGAAAAAAAATGAGCAAAGATTCTATATGTACGTATGTGTATATACATATTAAATTTTTTATAATTTATTTATACATTAATATAAAAAAATAACGGATAATTAAGATTATTATATATTTTTTTTTCTTATATCACCTAAATTTAAATACTTTATATCAAGAGAATAGTATCTGACATCAAACACTGTTGGAAAGCTGATGCCAAGCACCCTGTGACCTTCAGTAGATCACTTTCTTTTTTTTTGAAGTAGTCACTATATCACTTTTGCTAGCTGCACAATCATCATCACCTTGATATGGAGTACTAATAAATATTATATATAGAGAGAGAGAGAGAGAGATATATATATATATATGATTGAATACTTTTAGGGTAATTGGAGGTTATTGATGGGTGCCAGTTGATGTTAGTACCAATGTAGTTACTCTCCAATTTAGGATAAGAGAAACAAAGAACAAAAAATAACCAAATAATGTACAGGATGTACAAGATGGGCCGATTATCAATAATAAACAAATCTTTTTTTGTTCTTTGTTTTTTCATTTCCTAAATTGAAAAACAACTACTTTGGTACCATGCACTCATAAAAATCTCTAATTACCCTAAAAATTTTCAATCATATATTCCCTTATTACACTTCTGATTATTACATATTTACCTCTCTTAATCATATTTGTAAGGCTTGAATTTAAGTGGACCTATAAAATTAATTAAAAGAGAAAATGGATAAAATGACCCATTTGGAGAGGTGGACTCCAAAACTAACCCTTTTGTTTTTTATAGTACAAAAAAGAGCATGAATTGATAAAAATGCCCTTAAGAGTCATTTTGTGCAATCAATCTGAACCTATGGGTTGGGAATCTCAACCTCGGGGTTGAGATTCCCAACCTCAAGGTTGGGATTCAAGTTTGGGATTCCCAACTTCAAGGTTGGGATTCCCTACCAATCTTAAATATCCAAGGTTGGGATTCTCAACTTTTAGGTTGGAACCCCAACCTGTAAGTTGGGATCCCAACCTAAAGGTTGAGAATCTCAACCTTAGATATTTATTCAAGTTTGGGATTCCTAACCTCAAGGTTGAGATTTCCTACCAATCCTAACTTTCAGGTTGGGAATCCTAAGCTCAATGTTGAGATTCCCAACCTAGAGGTTGCGTCTTAACCTCTAGGTTGGGAATCTCACTCTAGGTTGGGATTTTTAATCTTGATTTTAAAAATCAAAACTGTGGGGTTATTTTATAATTAAATAAATTTATGAAGTTGTTTCGTAATTATAATATTTTATCATAGAGGGCGCTTCCAACCGAAAAAGCACCCTTAAAAATTTTTCTAAAATTACAGAATTGCACTTTCAGTTTTCTGAATTATCAAAACTGCCCTTATTATTATTTTTTGAAAATTCAGGATGAAATTCGTAATTGAACAAATTTTTAGGCTTGTTTCGTAATTACAATATTTATCATAGAGGGCGCTTCTTACCCAAGAAACGCCCTTAAAGATATTTTCTAAAATTATAGAATTATACTTTTAGTTTTCTGAATTATCAAAACTGACCTTATTATTATTTTTTGAACAAAATTACCTCTCCCATTTCTTCAATATCAAAATCCATAATCTCCCACAATTCATCAACATCATCAATCCAATTCATCAACATCATTATCTCCCACAACAACAATAACATTATCAAATCATTATAACATTAATAAAAAAAAAAATAAAAATAAAAAAACAGAAGAACATGGTGGTTCTGGGTTCGGTGCCGAACCCAGAACCAGACGGTTCTGGGCTCGTCGCCGAACCCAGAACCATCTGGTTCTAGGTTATCTGGTCCCAGAAGGAAAAAAAAAAAGGAAAGAAGAAGAAGAGAGGGAGGAGAGGTCTGATGAGAGAACGAACCCAGAACCAACTCGGGAAAAAAAAAAAAAAGGGAAGAAGAAGAAGAAGAAGAGAGGAAGAAGAGGTCTGATGAGAGAAGCAACGGGTTAGTGGGATTGGTGGGTTAGTAGTAATTAGGAGTGTAATCAAGGATATTCTTGTCCAAAAAGAGTCCATCAGAAAAGATTTGAAACAAAAAGGGTAATTTCCCAATAGGTTATCCAAAAAGGGTTATTTTTCAACAAAACCCTAATTAAAATTCAATCTATTGTTGTTCATTTGGTTGGATCCGCCCAACAGAATTTTTATAAGCAGATATTGAGCCCAAATGAATAAATCAAATGGCCCCATAAAATAGTCCAATTTATGATGTAGTTGAATGCACCCTTTGATATGCTCCCCACTTGTCTTATAGACCAAAAGAAAAAGGCAAATAATGGGCCAAGTGTCCAAAATCAGATCCGGTAAAGCGTTCTGATCCGGAAGCTTTGAATTTAATATTTCCTGGATAACCTCAAGCATTCTGTCCGTCATGCTGGATAATAACATAAAATCCCTTGTTAAAACTTCAAAATGCATACCATCCAAAACAACTCTTTCGACTACTTAATAGCTCGTGTAAGCCATAGTCCACCTTCAACGGTGGTTATTTGCCATGAATAGCCCTGCAATTTAACAAAGACAACGTCGGCATGAAAAGTAATATATACGATGTAAGAAGTACAACACTTGCGACTTGTATGGAGGATACAATCACAAACCCAAAAGAAAAGAAATAACTTACCTTGAGTGTTATAAAATTTCAAAAGCAGATAATAAGTGCAAATTACCAAAGAAGAAGCCAGATATTTGTTCAAATCAAACACTCCAGTGCTCCGTACCATTGTGGAGGTAGTCCAAAGTTCTTATAAGCTGCAGCAGGTTCAACAACCTAGCATACACAAAATGATAATATGTGAGATTAGTATCCTAGACAAGAATATCTGTCATAAGATGCAGATCACACGCTTCAGAGAGACAAGTTCAAGTAACATTTCAAATAATAAGGCATTCGGAGAGCATCAAAATGTTACAAAAACCTGATGTGCAAGGTTATGTGTAACAAGAATACTTCGAACATGCATCCTTATAAACTCCATATGGACGATACCTAGATGCCAAAAGCCTGAACCAGAAAACAAGAAATCAAGACTCGGAGGTTAAATATATTTTCTTTCCTAATAATTTCGGATAAGTTTAAATAAATCTCCAACGAAAGATGGAAAATAACTTACACAGGTGCAAGGCCAGCATGCCAGTCATTTATAAGGAAAAGGCATTTCTCTCCATAGCAAAGTGAAGTGAAACTGTAAAACCAAATGAGAAAAAGACTTGTCATCGTTTGTGAATAAAAAGTTCCTAGTACTTCATCAGCCTAAACGCTCAACACAATTACAAGCCATACCTGGTTATCACCAAAAGTACCATAGCAATCACCGTAAAGATTTCCAGGCCTATGACATGACGGACGGTCTCATACACATCAGTCACATGAGAAGCCGAAACATAATAACTTACAACCCCAAATTCACCAATCACACTGTCCTAATTTTTTTTTACTCCAGTTCATGAAAGTATAATAAGACCTCAAAATTTTGAAAAAAAAATGAAAGAAAAGAAAACGTTAACATAAGATCGATGTAAAATGTGGCATTGGATTCATATTCAATAGGGAAAATACAAGTTGAGATAGAGCATGCTTGATGAATTAACTTACTGCTAACATGATTTCTTTTGATAGCGGAGAAAACGTCTACCTGTCAATGCATTTAGCCAGGATGTTATGAGGAAATAGTTAGAGAAACGAAAAAGGAAATATAAAGCAAACAAAATCAGCACGTCACAAGTATAAACCGTCTCTTGATGTCAGATTAAATTTCATATTGCTAAGTTTAGCAATCTAATTTTCCTTCCACCTGAAAAAAGGCTCTTGCGATTTCGAACATGATAAGCTTTTGTTTGTTTGATTGTCTCCTATAACCTAATTCAGCATATTTAGTACCTTTTAGATGTATATGGTTTCGTTATCAAGATTTGGAATGTATCAGAAAAGTTTCAAATATTTCTCCACAAAAACAAAAAACATCTCTCAACGAAGCACTTGTTTCCCGGTCCACAGGCCTATGTTAAGCATTATAACAAGTTTCGTAATTTGCATTTTGTGATTCAGTAACCATAAACATGGTGCTGTATTGAATATACGAATTGCAATTTAAACTCCAAAGAACATCTAAGAAAAGCATTTACTAGTAGAATTAAATTCCTTGTTTTATAAGAAACTGTCCAAGAAGGACCATCAAGGCCAAAAGCTTAAGGACATTTACATTCCCTGTACCTTCACCGTTGCCTCAAGTTTCGACCGTATCCTAGAAGACAGAAAGTGGCATTAAGAGCACGTATAAACCAATTAAAATAAAAATATTTCTAACTATTTGAATTTTGAACTCACTCTTAAGTCCTCCAGTGGCTTGAATGACTGGTATGGTTCCATATCTCATTGCATACGACAGATGTAGTCCGCAAGGCTCGAATCTTGAAGGCATCAACAGTGTGTCATTAGCACCAATATCTTTCAATAGGGTGCAAACTACGAAGGAGAATTTTTCACTTCAAATTTAAAAGCTTAAAATGGTAACGTTTGTTATATGGTATCAAATTCAGTTATCGATGCAAATATCTCAAATTGTACATGTGCTCCAATGTCTCAAATTGTAAGCTCACAAGTGTCCAACAATAAAACAGTGTGGCACATTGCAATAATCTTACAATACGTCTTGAATCTAATTAATCTTAACATAAACCGTTACATGAAAAACAAGAGAATAAGAGTGATCTTTAGTAAAACAACGTTATAGATTTAAAATTCCAATCTCCAACTCACCCCAGCACAATATCAGTATGTCCCAGAGGGCACTATAAGCTCACAGCACCACCAACTATTTCTTTGACTCAAGCCTCCAGATTCAAATATAACAAAAATGGCAACTTTGGTGAATAAACCTAACCACATACACACCTTTCTTTATGAAAAATGGTGCAACATCAGAAGATGTTTACCAGAACCTAACTACTATCTTTTGTCTAAGCTAGACTTAAACCATGATTAATCTCACTCAAAAAAAAAAAAAAAAAGCTAACAAAATATCTCCACCACTTCAAATCACAGGCATTTTTTTTTAAAGTAACAATTTAGATAAATGAGCCAGATGTAGCAAAAATTGAATGAACCCAAAATAGAGCATCCAAATCCCAACAAAGAAATGCAAATATCAGTACACACGAAATATTAAAAATACCATATACCCACGCCAAGTAATATGCTAGAACAAAAAAGAGTATTCACGTACGTACCTTGGCAGCCATTGCGAAGGTAGGGGTTCTCTCGTTAACCATCTTCGCACTCACAAAGATGATCATTGGCACTGTTGTTTGCAACTGGTGATTCATAACACGAGGTATGTTGATTATATCCGTAGCTTAGATTGTTCACTGCTTCTTTACATTTGCCTTGCCCAGTTATTGCTCACTCAATCGTTGTAAGAACTATTTCAGCTGCCATATTTGATAGATTGTTGACAGAGAAATAGAATTGGCTAACTTCAACAACAAACGCGTAGTTGCATGGAATGCCTTTCTTCATTAAATCTTTATCTCTCCAGCTGCTATAGGTAACGGATTGCGCCATCATGTTATGTACCATATCTGTCTAGTAACATCCACAGCGAGAGCAAGATCCTCACTCGCATAATCTGTGCCCTTACATATGGATAGGCACCCTTGAATATATGAATTATTACCTATCATACCAATTATTTATCCATAAGAATCACAACCGATGACTGTCAACTTATTTTGGGTGTCAACCATGGTGAGGAATTGCCCAAACAAACGAAGAACGTGAACGAGATTCCATTGTTGCAGTCTACAGATTATAAGCTCTGTATTTGCAACTGGCCTTCCATGTTTATGCTCATGACCTCCATCTCGGCATTCGAGTAACAAGGTATGAAATGGTTGTAATGAGTGTGGTTGTAAGTGATTAAGAAAGTTTAATGTTTGTTATTGAGGTAACAACAATGCTTTCATACCGAATAGATAATTGATTTCAAGGTCTCCACACTTAATAGAGCACCCGGGCTTGGCTTAGGATAATTGAGTAGTTGCTAGTGTTGTATTAGTTACCATTAACAATAGCATCTCCACCACAACTACTTGGAGAGATGCAAAAAAGAGAGAAAGAGCAGAAAGATGGAAAAAAGAGAGAAGTCAGCCAGCGGGAAGAGAAGGAAAAATGAGAGAATGATTGTTGCCTATATTTCATCCGTACATAGGATCGTGGGGAATTACACGTTTTCCATCAACGGAAAGCCACGTTAATCAACTTTTAACATACACGTCTCTAATCTGCGAAGCTTTATCTTTGTGCAAATTCTACTATAGATGACTTTGACCAAGGCATGCCACCTGATTCACCTCAGTCCTAAATAAGTCCATCCTGGTCAGTAAGAGATTTCAGTAGAGAATGCATACAATGAGTTACTGATAATCGACTTTTGACATGTTTGTGAATAGTTCATATGGAGTGAACATATAAAGGAACACATCAACACAGAAGGAATGCATCAATACAGAAGATCAATTAACCACTTGTTCCAGGAAATATGGGATTGAGTGCAATATGTCTCAGAGTAGCTATATTGAAGATTCTACTAGTAGCTAATACAGCACCAACTACTTCTCTCGTTTTTCCATCTTTTCCCACCAGCCTTACTTCTCTCTTTCTTCTATATCTCTGTTCTTCTTTTCTTTTTTCTATCTCTCCGAGTAGTTAAGCCATCAACAGCATTACCAAGTACTAAATTACCCCAAGTCAAGTCTAGCTACCCCATTAAGTGTGGACACCTCGGAATTCCATATCCATTTGCGACAAAGCTCCGATGTTACCTAAATGACAAACATGAAACTTTTTTAATCACTTGTAACCACACTCATTACAACCCTTCCAAACCTTTTTATTCAAATTTAGAGGTGGAGGTCACCAACATAAACAAGGAAGGCCAGTTGCAACTACTGAGCTTAGTATCGGTAGATTGCTATAATGGAACCTTGTCCCTGTTCTTCCTTGATATGGGAGATTCCTCCACCATCGTTGACACTCATAATAAGTTCACAAGTTCACAATCATCGGTTATAATTCTTATGGATATATCAGTAATAAGATAGGTAACAGAAATTATACCGAGCTGTGCATGTCCTTGTGTGATGGCCTAGATGATGTGACCGATGGATCTTGCTCTGGCTCTAAATGTTGCCAGATAGATACCCCTAAAGGGCTACAACATATCATGGTTGAAGCCTTAACACATCGAAACAACAAGATATATTAAAGATAGACAATCCATTATTTATAAACTTTTAATATTTATTTGTCTTGTTTTTTGGTTACACTAACAAAAAGGTTCTTTTTATTTCAGTCAAAAATCATGATTTGATTTTTCTTATCAAGCATTGTTTTATTAATATTTACCGCTAATTGAGGACCACAATCATGGCAAAAAATGAAAATCTGGGTGGTAAAAAACAAAATTAACTACAAAAATTTCAGAAATTAATAACAATATGTAGTCACGAATCCTTGCCACAATATATTTACTTTTCTATTTTTAATTATGATTCTCATCCTTGTTAAACAATTTCAAAATTTTCCAACTATGATATATTATTTAATATAAAAACAAACAATTTTGGTTTTCAAATTTATTTTTTAAAAATTCGTTTTTTTTTTCTTGACACGTTTCTTGATATGATAATTTTAATACTTCAAATTTGGAGACAATGTAGAATAAAGTAAATGAATATGCAAGACTTCACCCTAATTTGCAAGTTAATTAGACCTCCATCCAATATTCTACATTAACAAACAGAATGATTCAAAATTGACATGATGCATGCAACTGCACAGATCAAGGTAAATGATTCAAAATTGACAAAGTTGAAGTACAAATGAGCTCCCTCAACACAATAACGAAGCAACCTGACCAGATTCTTGTCGTTCCACTTCAACCTTGAACTCCTTCTCAGCCTGTCCCCTGTCACCAAACAAACAACCCCTTCAAGTTACATAAAACTCTTGAACACAGAACAATCAACCACCACATGCAACTAAAATGTAGTACCCACCTGTTGTTGAGCAAACTTGCCCTATATTATTCTCTAGCCAATGTCTCATTAGGCTCTTGTCAAGAAGTGTTGGTGACATATATATATATATAATTCTATGGTGGGTGGCTCTGAAACTGAAAATGGCAAGTAACAGTTGAGAGAGGAGGAGAGGATGGAAAGAACCAGGCGTATGAGAGGGAGGAGAAGAAGAGGGGACTGGGTGGAAAGCAACATTATATTTTCATTTTTGTTCCCTTTTCAAAAAAGAGTAAGGTAACTTTGTGGATTTACACAGTGACAGCATGCCCACCAAAAGAGTAAGGATATGTTGGCGGCGCCTGTGAAGCACAAAACCAAGCTAGGCGGGCCCGAGTGAGTCGCACCTTCAACCTGAAAGAAATCCAGCGGCCAATAAGCAAGGAACACAGCAAAAAAGCAGGGCTAACACGTTGGATTAAAATGAAAGAAATACCAGACCTGTCCATGAACAAGGGCAGCTATGGTGAGATACCAGGCAGTAGTATAGGTAGTCATACCAAGGCCAAGAAATGACCAAATTCTGTAGTTGTGAAATGAAGGTATGAACACAGTGGTGGCACAACATGCTTCAAATGTGCAAGTATATCTTGGCACACCTATCATCTAAGAGAAACGCCCTTTAATTTGCACAAGATTAGCTTTTGACTTGTCATCTATAGAACCACTCACAAAAGCAAGCAAAGATGTTGGACTGATGCCTGACATTAATGAGAACTCAGATCACTCTCAGATCACTCTCAGATCACTCTTAAATAACAAGATCTAACGGTGAAGGCTAATATTACAGTTACAAAGTGCAATGCGGTTTCGTATTAAAAACTAAAAATGACAGACATATATGATGCATTATTCATGAACCTTGCCTTTAAAAGCTTCAGTGAGATATGAAGCTGGCATGAATTCAAACGCTTGAACAAAGTTTTACCATGCAAATCTAGCTCATATGATGATTGATCAAAATTCAAATATTTAAACAGATTTCAGTGAAAGACAAACGAGATGAAAAAGACCTGAGCTTGTCCTGCAACACCAACCAAGAATGGAAGCGTCTTTGAGAATCTCCTTCATCTCCCCAAACACAATTCACACCTGCAAAGGTCTCGTATAATGGTTAGGGCGGTAGGGGAAGTTCACGAGAAGATCTCGTATGTTGTACAATGTCAAGTAGAGAGACCAGAGAGCAAAAGTCTCTTCTTTGGGAGGTGGACGCGCAGGGGCGGACCCAGTATTGGGCCAGCCGGGGCACGTGCCCCCCCTGAAATGCTGTAAATATCTATTAGATTTTATGGTGCTAATGCATTCACAAAATGTGGAGATGCATTGTTGGTTGGAGGCGTGTAAGAGTCTTCAACTAGTTCTCGTGTTCAAATCTTGGCTTACACACTGATGGTTTTACCTTTTTTCATAACATTTTTTTTGTAATTTTTTATTACATTTACTTTTCAGCTAACATTTCTTTTGTAATTTTTTACTACATTTACTTTTCAGCCCGCCTCCCCACCCCTTTTTATACATATTTACTTTGCAGCACCTTCTTTGTACATTTACTTTTATTTTTTTATACATATTCACTGTTTAACCCCCCCTTTATACATTTGCATTTTTATATATTTTACCACATATTACTTACTAATTGGATAAACCTTCAAACTTAATATATTTTGACTTTATAAAAGTTTATATCCTATTATTAACTAAGAAAAAAATCCTAAAATCTTAATATACATCCATAAATTAATTCTAAAATTTTAAACTTTAAGTTATTACATTAAAATTGTTCATTTATTATAATGATTCAACCTTTTTTATATATACTTTTTACTTTCTACTTTTACATTATTTAGAATCAATAAAAATTAGAAATTCAAAAAAATTTAGAATATAATTTATAATTCATTGTAAAACTTATTGTTGTTCATTATACATACAATTTTATTTTTCATAAAATTAGACTAAAATTGTTTTCCAATAAATACACATGGTTTGTGTTTTATTTAAATTAATAATTTTTTAAGTAAAAAATAAATTTACGTAGTTTATATTATTTTTTATTTGTATTTATTTTAATAATTTTGTTATGATTTATATTTACTTCGCTTTTAATATTATATGTTTTTTATTTTATTTAAACTATATTAAATTATTGAATTTTATTGTATCAAAAAAAATTTATATTTAGTATGAATATCAATATTTATATTATTTTGTTCACGTACCCCTAAACAATTTTTCTGGATCCGTTACTGTGGACGCGTTTTCTCTGCCGCTTTTGAGAGGAGAAGGCGTATTGTAAATGGAGGTAAAGGACGAAAAGCAACCGACACTTTTACCTCTGCTTTTAGTTAGTGCAGCTGGGAAACGAGAAAAATTTGTTGGGAGATGATATTTTCTGATGATATGTATTTATAGTTTCTAATTTGGTGGGAAAATATTTTGGGATAGGTAAGTGCTTTTGCCATTGTCAGCTAAGGTCCACTGACTCCACCGACACGTTTCCACCTCATCATCATACTCAAGTATTAAAAAAATCTTTTATTGGGTTATTCAATAAATAATATGATATAACAAATCAATCAAATGGTATCATCCTTCTTTTTATTTTTCTTATCTTTCTCCTTAGTTATTTCTTTTTCTTTTATTAATCTATTTTTTTCTTTTATATTTTTCAGTAATCTATCACATCATACGAGTCGTGAGACAATCTCATGAAAGTTTTTTTTCATATGTTGAGATGCCATAATTAATTCAAGTAAATGTTTCAACTTGTACCTCCATATTTTATGTGACCATTTTAATTCACATGATCAATTAGGCACTTATAATGTTTAATTTTAGATGAAATTATCTAATTTTTATTTTCAAAGCAGGCCATTGCTTAAGAAAGAGTATCACGAGTGTAAATCTTTGCATGTAGCTACGTGGTTCCCATAGAGTTGCAGTAATAACTCACCCGGCCAATTGAATGAACAATACGGTGGCTAGAAAGCAATAGATGAATAATGCGAACAAATTCATCATGAGCAGATAGGAAAAAGACATTAGTAATTACTTGAGCCCATGTGGCTTTATGTTCTTATGTTTAAGGGTTTTGCGGCGGGGGCAAACAAGCGGAGATTTTTTCTTTTTACTTTTTTTTTTTTAGAGTTGAAATTGATCTAATGGGCTATCAGAACCAATCAAATATTAAAATACGATCTAAAAATTAACTCCCGATTAAAAGGAATCGATCTATATAAAGATAAAAACGAAATCTATATGAGATTGAGAGATTAACCCATATTTAATGGTGTAAGATTATTGTTATATGATTATGATAATGATAATAATAATAATAATTATTATTATTATATATTTCAATTTAATGGGTGGATGTCGGACCGATGCCGCATACAGTGTGAGGCACGGGGCTGCTGCCGACCAACGAATGGCAACAGCAACTAAGGACAAAACAAATGTAGATTGAAAACAAAATAGAGATTATTTTGTGGTGGGGCCCCGCAGCTGCGGATTGAAATAGATCAGAGACATAATTATGGTCCTGTGGAGATGCTAGCTAGATTTATCCTAGAAAGTAAAAGCAATGAAAACAAAAATGAACTGTTGGATTTACTTAAAAGAAAGATTCTTTACGGCATCTACTACTCTCTTATCACATGGCATTGCGAGTAATTAATCCTATGGTTGTATATTACTTGTTTGTGATATTACTTTAGAAACTTTGGCTTGCTTTGGTTTTCGGCTTTCATTTATGATCGTTTTACACATTAATAGCTTTGGAAGAAAATAATGGTTGGCGAAAGTAATTAAAGATAGAAATTAGTGAAAACTGAAATAGTTAACACGAAATGGATTTGCTAACAACAATAACAATGAAGCTGATTTTGGAAATGGTGAGACAATGATGTATGAATCAGACTATCAGCGTTTCAAAAATTAAGTTAAGTTGCTATGAGATTTGCGAATTATCATTGCTAAACAGTCTTGATATATGTGATCATCATTTTCTCGTAAATCTTATTTATAATTTGTGATTATGTAGTTCGCATAATTAATGTTAGGTTATGAATTGCAATATTATGTATGTATAAAATAGTATGTACATGGTAGGTGTTTTCGAATTTTGATAAGATTAGATGAGGTTGAAAATCTCTCAATTCAACATAACTCAACCTAATAACAGTTAGATTGGTTTGATAGTAATGGATTTAATCCACCATAAATACACAAAAAGTATAAACGGTAACTCTCATATTCTTAATAATTTGATTACAAAATAAAGTGAATATAAATAAATATTCAATTATTACAAATAAAATATTCAATCAATTATAATGAATATCCTTAATCTTCATCATTAACAAGTGTTCTTATAGAGAAAGAAGAAAATCTTACATTTAGAACTAAGGATGGACGTTTGTCGGGTTGGGTTGAAAATTTCTCAACACTTTCAACCCAACCCAAATTATATATATAGTAATTCTACCATTAGTGTCTTATAACTTTAAAATGTTAGAACAAACCAATCAAATGTATCTATTGTATTTAAATTAAATAGAAAATAAAATTTATTTTAAGAAAAAAAATAAAATTGATGAATTTGATTGAGCCGTTCTAAGTTTTTAAAGTTAGGAACATCGATAGATGAATGAGATTTTCATTAAAATATAATTAAAAAAACAAAAAAAATAAAAAACCAGCCAAGGTGGCTCGAGTTGAGCTCAAGTTAGGCCAAACTCAAGTTGAACCCCCAATTTGGGGGTTCTTGGATTTCTCATTGAGATGTTACTGATCTTCTACCATATAGCGCACATATCGGTCAAAGAAGTTTGGATTTTGCATCTGATTTTGGAAACTAATTGGATTCAACATTGATGTTTAACTCATTACAGCCTGGTTTTGTGCTTGAGCCATAGACATGGGTTGATCAAGAAGCTAGACCTTAGACAAATGCAGTTGATTGGTATAGAAGGCAATGTGACAGGACCCATTCCCATACCCATGCGAGACATATAATGTTGTACTCTTTGGAACATCACAGGGGACATATAATAGCAAGATTTAATATTGCCTTCAGTTGCAAATCTTCACGACGGGTTTAGTTTGGCTTTTTTTTTTTTTTTTTTCTTGCAGTTAGTTGGTAGAAAGAGTAAAACAAACATGATTTCACTTTTGATGTTATTTTCACTTATATGTCTCGCATTCACTTATATGAACCCTATAGGAATTTAATTTCCATTTTTAAATCAAATTATTATATGATTTTTATGTACATCACCTCTTAATAGAAATTATTGAACACCTCCCTTAATTTTAAGAGATCAAAAGTTCAAATCGCACCCTAATAAAAGGTATGAGTAATTTTTTATAAATTTAATTCCCTTTTTCTTAAAAAAAAAAAATCTATTATTCTTTTTTTAATGAAATTTGATTTCCTTTTATTTTTAATCTTAATTAATAAATGCATCATAATTTAATTACAATTTAATTGTCTTTTTAATGAAACTTGATATCCTTCTATTTTCAATCTTAATCAATGATTATAAGTTCCAAATTTAATAACAAACATACTTAAGTGTGAGACTAGTCTTGTCACATAACCATGGCAAATGTATAATTTTATGTCGTGTTGGAACCGTATTTAAACTTTAAAAATTGTACTAGAAAATTTGATCGCCCCACATTAGACATATCAACATATTAAATTTCCATCCTTTTTCTCCGCATAAAGAAAGCTCGAGAGGTGATGGAGACAGCAGCATCAAAACCGTCTCTATCGACGTCACATCAGAGGACTGTGCTGGTGGTGGACCTGATGATCAGCTCCACGGCATTAGTCCAGGACCCATTCCCACGAGCACAAACTATGATTCTCCACATGCCCAGCAATCATCCCATTCCTCCATATAAACCCTCCCGCTCCGGCGCCACCGTCATCATCATTCTTCACCACTACATTCTTCACATTCTTTGTCGTCGTCCATGGACAGCCCAGGCTCGAGCATCATCACCATCACTCTCATCCTCGCTATCACGGTGCTCCTCACCGTTTCCATTCGTCTTCTCCTCCGTCACCTCAACCGCCGCCATCTCTCCACCACCTCCCTGGCTCCTGTCGCGCCGGAGAATCCGACGGGGTCGTCTGTGGCTCCCTCATCCTCCGGCGGCGGCAGCAGAAGTAACAATCGCACCATGGCTCCTGTCGCGCCGGAGAATCCGACGGCGTCGTCTGTGGCTTCCTCATCCTCCCGCAGCAGCAGCAGAAGTAACTGTTGCATCTGCCTTTCGACGTACAAGCCGCAGGAGCAGCGCCGGTCGATGCCGCATTGCTTCCATAAGTTCCATCACGATTGCGTCAACAAATGGCAGGCGCTGAACAACACTTGTCCTGTTTGCCGTTCGACGATCACCGTGGCCGACTCCGACGTGGTGGGGGCGATAGGTGCGTCGTCTGGCGCCAACGGCAGCTCTCGGCTCTGAGTTCCGTCAGGGTTTTCACCGGAACTGCAGGAACTCAATGGCCAGACTGGATACGACATTTAAGGCCAACCTTCACGCCGGCGAAGAAATCAGCGAGCTCTTTCCTTGGATTTCAGTGTTTTGAAAGGTTTTTGATAGCATTGTTAAATAGATATTTATCGGATTGGATTGGGTTGAAACCCATCCCAATTTTCAACCCAACTCAAATTATACATATATATATATATATATATATATATATATTTCAAATGCTAAAAATATTTCACTTAAACTTTTATTGTAAGATCATTAATTAAAATCACATATTTATGATGGTTTTTTGTCTCCTTCTATTATGGGTTTCTTTCTTTTGTTCTTAATTGATCTTTCAGGTCTTAATTAGCTTCAAGGAAAAATTAGTGACCTCTAATGAAATCCTTACATTTTTTTTTTTTTGAAATCCTTACATTTGACATAATTACTTTTTGCATTGTTTTTAATTCATCAAATTCTCTCCAACACTCATGGTCATGTCTAAATCATTGTTTGAATCGATTGACAATACTGCATAAATTAAAAAACAAATAAATTATTATTAATACAAAATCATGTAAGCAAACAACTTATGACAAAAACTACATCTACAACCTTTTCAAAAAAAAAAAAACTACATCTACAAAAACATAGAAAAACAATTGACAGCAACCTGATTGTAATAGTTCAATTTAAAATGTACAAATCAAACTTCTTACATATGTGACAATTCATCCAAAAAAAAAAAAAAAAACCATTAAATAAATTCTTGAAAATAACCAATATCTCTCAAACACACTCATGGACATTTCAAAACAAACTAAACAAACCCATTTCCCTTTTTGAACAAGAAACTATCAAACCAATCCCACAGCCAAAAAATGCTAAAAACTGTACATTCATGTCCAATGACAGAAACGGCACAATCAATGCACCAAACCAAATAAATCAAAAACATCAACACTGGGTTATATACTTCTAATTGTTACATATTTACCTCTGTTAATAATATTTGTAAGTTTCGAATCTAAGTTGACTTAAAAGATTAATTAAAGCCCAATTTAGTATTGTTCATTTGATTGGACCAACCTAGCAGAATTTTTATGAGCATACATTGAGCCCAAATGAACCTAAATGAATAAATCAAAGGCCAATTAAAGTAGTCCAATTTATGATATTACCTGAATGCACCTTTGAACTATTTGTTCCCAACTTGTTTTCTAAGCAAATTAAAAACAAAAAAAAAAAAAAAAAAAAAACAAAAAACAAAAAAAAAAAAAGAAAAAGAAAAAAACCTAATGGCCCAGGTAGGCCCCAATTCGGTGGACACCAAGCCCAAGCCTAATAAACATTTGGCTTAGCATGGTCAACGATTTGACATCAGAATGAAGACAAAAAATTGGTGGAGAGAAATTAGACGTGAGTGACGGTGGACAAAAAGAATTAAAGAAACTTGTTTATAAATGAGAAGTGGTGAGTGGTGGCTTGTATATGTATATATTTATACACACATACAAGCATATTTAACAGGCACAGAATAGACACTGGACAAGCTGAAGCGTAAAAGAAATAAACAGTGAGCAGAAAGAGAAGAAAAAAAAAAGAAATTATGAATGGATGAACGAAATATTTTGGTCGGGATTCTGGATTCGAATGTAAACAAGAAAGAGGGCAATATTCAACGTTAAACTAAGCAAAATTCACATTTAAGCTCTTTAGTTATAAAAGGTGAGAGACGTTAGTCTAGTATGGAATTCAAGTGAATTCTACGATCATTTAAGGAATTTAGACTGAATATGAATTCTCATGGATGCTTGCCTATGAGAATTTCTAATATCAAAACACCAAAACTATATACATTACATTTTTCAGTAATTATCATTGCGTAAGCAAACTCTACCACAAGAAAGAAGGACAAATTTATTAGGAAACACTAGATTACTTATAATTTAATATACATAATTAAGAACATTTCTTAGCTAAGAACAAATTTAACTAGTAGAGGTCTATTAGGACTTAGTGAGAGAAACTACAATAAAGTATAAACATAACACAAAATACAATTTTTAAAAGAAGGGAGAGGTTTCCATACATTTTACGATTTAATTTGACAAATGTAAGGTTCGAATCTGTATCATTAAGATAAAAGGGAAATACCCAATCTCTTTGTTAGTTGTCAAATGATCTCTAGACAAAAATTAATAAAACTAATTAAATTTCTAGCAAATTACCTGCAGCCATGCAGCCATATGTGCCTACAACCATTTTCCAATTAGATGAATAAGAGGCTACTTTGCAGTGCCAAAATCAGTGACATGAGTCTCCATTTGAGACTTCCCTTCTTCTATGCCTTTTTCCTTTTTTGGGAAACTTCTTCTATGCCTTTATTACAGTTTTTTTATAAGTTATAACCCCTAGGGTTCAGGAGTCTTAAATTTAGCTTGAAATTTTTAAAATTTAATACTTCTGAATAATTGATCTCCTTTGATATAATTAAATATATTTTAATTTCATAAATTATGATTTATTTGATGAAATAATAAATGCAAGCAATCCATGTATTAAACGATTTTTTCACCTTTAAATAAATTGAGATGTGTGGAACCATAAATTCATCTCTCATTTCTAAGAATTTTTTCTTTTGTTTTGTTTTTTTTTTTTTTTTTTTAATTTGTATTAATAACCATATGTGCCAAAAACATGGAGACCAATTCCAAAATGCTACGAGGTAACACATTAAAAATATGGCATACAGTTCCTTTAAAAAAAAAAAAAAATGGTGGGTGAGGACGATTATATTAATAGAAAACTATATACACCTTCAACAAATATGAGATTTAAACTTTTGACCTTTTATGATCAAGGGAGTTGCTCAATCATTTCTACTCAATGATTTTTATATTGTCATTTTGATAAATCAATCTTTTGTAATTTTATTTTTAACGGCTTGATGTGTTCAAAAATGTTATTTACAAAAAGGAACAAGGATGTTATTTTAAAGAAAACTTTAGAGGCCCAAATTACAGAACCAAAATTATATTGTGTGATAAATAAAATGACTCTAATTCATGTTATTAAATAGTGCACTTGTACCTTCCAAAAAGGAAAAAATAATGCACTTGTAAACCATAAACCTAGGTCATGTTAGTTTAGTTCCAAATCAAACCCTTTCAAATTCAAAATCTTTACTCAATATCAAATAGTTTGATTTTGTTATTTATCCTGTGAACCTCTGCACTTGCAGATGCACCAGTTGGTCCATGAAACTAATAACAATATCTAAATCTCAAATTCCTGGATGAGGATAATGATATAACATATTGTAAAACAATTCTATATGGAGTAGAGGAACATAGACATAAAAACAAACACTTAACATTAACAGCACATAATAAAAAATAAAACACTATCTGTATGTAATAGTAAAAATCAATTGAAGCCTGATTCACAAATTTCAAAGTTGGCCCAAAAATAGATCCATACTTTAGCTTCTACACTAGTTATATATGTGTCATGATATTATGATAAAGTATGCGGCTGATGTAAGCAATTTGTTACAACATAAATTAACTCTTAAATTAAAATTTTAAACAGGTTAAAGCAAGAGATTATTTAATTTGGTCCCATGTTTTTGAGGAACTTCTCCATTTTAACTATGAATGCATTTATGTCTCTCATGGTCTCTTGTGTTCCAAAAATGCATCAATTTAATCTATACCACTGGTCAAACATTAGTCAAACGTTAAGCAAATGAGTTATTTTTGTCATTTCACACTTATATCAGATAAGTGTATGCATGTTGCATGGAAGAAAAATGAAATATTAAAATTAAAATTAAAAAGGAAAATTAATTTAAAAATAAAAAATAAATTTTTTTTAAAAAAATACATGTTATTTTGATATGGAAGATTCCAGAAGCAAACACAAAAACTAGTGATTGAACATTTCATCTCAATCTCTTCTCTTCACCATGTCCTCCATCAACCTTCTTCACCCATCTTAATCTCTTCGCCCCTTCTCCTCCATCTCATCTCTTCATCTCCTTCTCCTCCCTCACAATCTCTCTAATTGTGATGAAAATGGAGTTAATCAACTCCATCTGCAGTTGAGATAGGTCATTCGACCTCCATCCATGATAAAATGGAGCTGTTTGGGCCCCATTGTGATGATGACAAAGCTTAGATGCCTCAATCTTCATCTTAGATAAAGTCATTCAAGCTCCAACTATGGTGGCTCTATCTCCATTTGAGATGGTTTGACTCTATATCAGATGAAATGGAGCGATCTATTTAGATAAATTTTTGGTAATTTTTTAGATTTTTTTTTTTTTTTTTGAGATTTGGGTTGTATTGATGAAATGAGTTTTGATTTGGATTTTCAAATGGAGCGATATAGGTTTTGATTTGTGTCGACGTTCGGAAATGGTAGACCCAGAGATTTTGGGGCCCAAACAACGAACGAGGTAATTATTGGGTTTGGTCATAGTTAATGTATATTTGATGTTGGTATGACTTAATAACGATGTAGGAATGTTGGTCGTGGTTGGTGAATGAGATTTATGAATCAGCAATAAAGAAAGGGGGAGGGAAGAATGAAGTTGAACACAATGATTTTTACGTGGTTCGGCGACTGTGCCTACGTCAACGACCACTCTGAAATAATTCCGGCAGAGTAACAATATACCGGTCTCTCTCCTTATACAGTAAAAATCTCTCATATTTATAGAATGAGGAGAGAGATACAAAGAGAATAAAATATATAATACAGGCAATGACTATTCCAATTAATCCTGACACAACTATGCTGTCTTAAATGTAAAATCATCATTCTTTCTTACATGCGTGTGTCTGCATTTAATGTTTCAAGAGAAGTCTCCTCTTCATTTAATACATGGTCGTCACATTAAATGCTCCTTGGTAATGGTGTAGACAGTTTCCGACGGAAAATCCTGGGAGTGGGTGACTCTGTTGACTTGCCACATACGTTATCCTCTGGATGAGCTCTCTTGGTCAGTCAGGTAGTGCGAGCTAGTAGGGTGCTGACGTGGTCAGGAGAGGGGGAATCAGGCGGTCTGGAGATTCCTACGAGCTCGTGACCTGGATGGCTTTGCGAGCTGAACGAGCTGGCGACATAGACAGGAGGCATGCTTGGATGGTCCGGGAGTTGTTGCGAGCTCACGACCTGAATGGCTTTACAGGTTGGCTGGACCTACAACTGCTGGTCCTGACCTTAGGCCTTCGCTTATGTTCAAGCTTATTGGGCTTATACTGGCCCATTTAGACAAAATGAGAAAATGGGTATCCACATAAAGTTCCTAAGTCTGACCACTTGTCAGCTCATCCTACTCTGGCACTGGCCCTGTAAACTCAACAATAAAATCTGCAAGTGTTTGGGCCTTGACTGTCGTTCTAGGCCTGTACTCTATGTCAAACTGAGCGAGCTCGATGGCCCACTTGAGGAGCCTGCCTGAGGTGTCTGCTTTCTGGAGGACTTGCCTAAGAGGATATTGTGTGAGGACTTCTATCTGATGGGCTTGGAAGTAAGGGCGTAGCTTTCTCGAGGCAGTCACCAGGCAATACGCGAGCTTCTCCATTTGTGAATATCGGGTCTCCGCATCAACCAGACTTTTACTGATGTAGTATACAGGCAACTACATCTTCTCTTCTTCTTTCACTAAGGCTGCGCTCAGAGCGTGTTCAGATACACCCAAGTACAAGAATAGCTTCTCCCCTTCCTCTGGCTTGGACAGTAAGGGAGTTTGGCCCATATATTCTTTCAGCTTCTGGAATGCTTCTTTGCAATGCTCAGTTCATTCGAAGTTCTTGGCCCTTTTTATTGCTTCGAAGAAGGGCATGCATTTGTCAGAAGCCTTCGAGATGAATCGGCTGAAGGCCGCGACTTGACAGTTAAGGCTCTGCACATCCTTGATTCTAGAGGGGGATCTCATCTCCACAAACGCCCTGATCTCCTCCGGATTGGCCTCTATTCTCCTGCTATTCACCATAAAACCAAGGAACTTACTAGATGCCACCCCAAAAGCACACTTCAAAGGGTTTAATTTCATCCGATAATTCTTAAGAACTTTGAACGTCTCATCCAAGTCGTGAACATAATCTGCCACTCTCTGAGACTTTATCAGTATGTCATCTACATACACTTTTATAGTCTTCCCAATTTGCTCCTAGAACATGGTGTTGACCAGCCGTTGGTAGGTCGCTCCTGCATTCTTCAGCCCGAAGGGCATCACCCTGTAACAATATAGCCCCCTATCAATAACAAAAGAGGTATGTTCCTCGTCCTCCGGGCTCATGGGGATCTGGTTGTATCCTTAGTAGGCATCCATGAAACTCAGAAGCTGGTGCCCTGTTGTCGCATCCATTAATTGATCAATCCTGGGTAATAAAAAACTATCCTTTGGGCAGGCCTTGTTCAGGTCGGTGAAGTCAATGCACGTCTTCCACTTCCCGTTCTTCTTCTTCACAAGGACTGGGTTTGCGACCCAAACAGGATAACGTGCCTCCCTGATGAACCTGTTGGCTAGCAGCTTCTCTACCTCCTCCTTCAGGGCTGCATACCGTTCGGGGGTCATTGGCCTCCTCTTCTGATGGACCGGTCTGTGGTGGGGATCTATATTCAGTCTGTGGCACATGACATCAGGATCTATGTCCACCATGTCTTCATGATTCCAAGCGAAGACATCAAGGTTCATCTTTAGGAAGTCTACGAGCTTAGCCTTCGCTTCTGGTAGTAGGTCTCTTCCCACTTTTGTACATCTCTTTAAGTCTACCTCGCTGACCTGCACATCCTCCAGCTCTTCAATAGGTCCTGTGGCCCTATCTGTGTCCACCTCGCGAGGATCAAGGTCATTACTCACCCCTGACTCAAAGGTAGCTTATGGTCGGCCACCTGAGACCACATTTACCTTCTTTCTACGGACTCCCATCTTCACCGCGTCTTCGTAGCATCACCTGGCTAGCTGCTGTTCCCCCCTGACACAGCCTACCCCATTGGGAGTTGGAAATTTGACTGTTAGTATCCTGGTAGAGGTGACCATATCCAACTCATTCATTAAAGGTCGCCCCAGGACCACGTTGTATGTTGACGGGCCGTTGATAATTAGGAAATCAGTAAGAGTTGTAGCTTGTCGGCCCGGCTCTCTAATGGTGAGAGGTAGTCTGATGTGGCCCACCGGTATCACTGCATCTCTTGTTAAGCCATAGAAGGGTTCCGGTAAAGGTATTAACTGCTCGGCTCCCAGCCCCATCTGATCATAGCAATCCTTGTACAGGACATTGACTGAGCTGCCAGTGTCGATCATTATCCTCCGTACTTCAAAATTACTGATCTGGGTTCGGATTACAATTGCATCGTTGTGGGGCCAATGTATCCCCTTCGCGTCCTCCTCCGTGAACACAATGTTGTCCGAGGACACCTTGGCCTTTTTGGTGGGTCCCTCAGCCCCTCCGTATTCCACTATCAAGATGTGGTTAGCCTCCCTTATGTATCTCCGATGCGACCTGTTTGATGTACTTGCCAAATGAGGCCCACCATGAATAGTAAAAATTATTCTTACAGCGGGCTCGCGCTCAGGCTCCTGAGCTCGCTGAGGCTACTGCTGCTCGGGCCGCTGGTCTTGGCCCTAAGGTCATTGATATTGAGATCGTCTGTCTGCTGGCTACACAACATACTCTCCTAGGCGGCCTCGTTTTATCAACTCTTCTATGGCATATTTCAACTGCCAGCAGTCTGACGTATTGTGCCCGTTCTCATTGATAGGCACAGTACTTCTTCCAGTCCCGACGTCGATTGGGGTTTCCAATTTGAGATGGCTTCCCCGAAGTTCTCCATGTTTCTTTTTGTGGCGAATATCCTGTCATTTCTATCTGACAGCATGCTGTAGCTCCCGTATCGACCTTGATGTCAAGATCGCTCCCTCCTTGGCTCAGGTCTAGCTCGCTTCGCCACAACATGAGCGGTCTGATGTCTCTGCTCCCTTGGCTTATCCCCACCGTTACTCTTCCTTTTCTCACGGTGGGAGCTGCTTGCTTCACCCCGGTGACTGCTGGGCTTCTTGGCTCCAAAGGCTTCCTCCTATCTGATTTTCTTGGCAGTCCTTTCATGGAACTCTCCCAGATCCTTCACAGAGGACCTGTAGATGCTTTTATACAACTTCCCATCCTTCCTGAGCCCTGCAGAAATGGCTGTCAAAGTACTCTCGTCAGAGGGTGCTTCCACATTACTCACCTCCTCTCTTAATCGAGTGATATAATCTTTCAAGGACTCGTTATGTCTTTGGAAGATAGTGGCGAGGTGACAGGGTGGCGTAAGCTGCTTTCTTAAGGCCTTGTATTGATCGAGGAACTTCTTCTGACACTCTCTCTAGCTCCCAATGCTACGAGCTGGAAGGCCTCTGAACCAGGCTCGTGGAGCATCCCCTAGAGTAGCTGGGAACACTCGGCACTTTATAAAAGGGTCATCCGTCTGGAGATCCATCTGTACATTGAAGGCATCCAGATGGTCGTAAGGGTTGGTCTTGCCGCTGTATGGAGGGATGTTGGGGAGTTTAAACTTCGCGGATAGGGGCACTATCTCAATCTTCCGGGTGAACGGTATCCTGTGATCCTCTTGTTCTTCCCTATTCTGGCCTCCAGGTCGAGCCTCCAACTGCTGGACCCTTTATAACAACTCCTGCACTACCCGGTCCTGGGTCAAGGATCGCCGACTGGGGTTCCATCTACTGATACTTTCCTACTCCCCCAGGTGACGGTTCTGCGATCTACCCTCCTCGCCGAAAGCTTCTACGTGCCTACTGGCCCTCCGCGGCTCGGGCTCACGACCTGCACGGTGCTCGCGAGCTCACCTTAGCTCGTGACTACCCTCTTCGTGCCCGGCGCCCTCGCTGCTCACCCTTGCTCTTATCTCGTCCGGGCGAGGTGAGATTTCTCGCTCCTGGTTCCGCCTCCTAACTCTCATTGGGTTTAAGTTTGAGGAGCGAACCGATTCTTCCATCAGCGACCTATTCCTGGCAGCCACTCCTTCTGGGGTTGGGATTTCTTCCGAGGGCTGACAGCGAGCTCTCCTTGGCAGTGCGACCTCCACCTGTTCTTGCACGATAAGGGCTTGGACTTCCACCAACGCCCTAACCGTGGCTGTCAACTCCCTCATTGTATCTTCTAGAGCTTGCTGGCACTGCTGCCATTCCTGAGCGACCTCGTCTCTGGAAGGTGAGGCACTCTGCTGGTCTTCTCGAACTTCAGGTTGCTCATCTGCCACTCCGACATTCCTCGTGGTCTTGATTCTGGCCATAACAAACAAACGTGAGCAAATATAGAATAATGAATTGGCGAAAGATTACCAAGTCGCTGTTGGGCCCTCCTTCTAACGCCAAAAGAATGTCGACATTTAGAAACGGTCGACCTAGAGATTCTGGGGCCCATACAACGAACGAGGTAATTATTGGGTCTGGTCGCAGTTAATGTATATTTGAGGTTGGTATGGCTTAATGACGATGTAGGAATGTTGGTCGTGGTTGGTGAATGAGATTTATGAATTAGCAATAAAGAAAGGGGGAGGGAAGAATGAAGTTGAACACAATGATTTTTACGTGGTTCGATGACTGCGCCTACATCCACGGCCACTCTGTAGTAATTCCGACAGAGTGATAATATACCGGTCTCTCTCCTTATATAGTAAAAATCTCCTCTATTTATAGAATGAGGAGAGAGATACAAAGAGAATAAAATATATAATACAGGCAATGGCTATTCCAACTAATCCTGACACAATCATGCTGTCTTAAATGTAAAATTATCATTCTTTCTTACATGCGCATGTCTGCATTTAATGCTTCAGGAGAAGTCTCATTTTCATTTAATACAAGGTCGTCGCATTAAATGCTCCTTGGTAATGGTGTAGACAGTTTCCGATGGAAAATCCTAGGAGTGGGTGACTTTGTTGACTTGCCACATACGTTATCCTCTAGATGAGCTCTTTTGGTCAGTCAGGTAGTGCGAGCTAGTAAGGTGCTGACGTGGCCAGGAGAGGGGGATCAGGCGGTCTGGAGATTCCTACGAGCTCGTGACCTGGACGGCCTTGCGAGTTGAATGAGCTGGCGACATGGACAGGATGCATGCTTGGGCGGTCCGGGAGTTATTGCGAGCTCACAACCTAAATGGCTTCACAGGCTGGCTAGGCCTGCAACTGCTGGTCCTGACCCTGGGCCTTCGCTTATGTTCAAGCCTATTGGGCTTATACTGGCCCATTTAGACAAAACGAAAAAATGGGTATCACAATTTGTAAGTTTTCCTTTTTTGATTTGTAATTTGTTGGATCTAGGGTTTTAGATTATACAATTTTTTTGGAACTATAAGTTTTTAGTTAGATAGAGCGATCTAGGTTTTTTATTTTTATTTTTTGTTTTTTTATTTTGCTTTAATTTTTGGTTAAGACATTAACATCTGAGTTCAAAAACCTAGATCTTCAACTCCCTTTGAAAATCTGAGTTGCCCAAATCTTCAACTCAAAATTAAAGATATAGGTGTTTAAAACAAAGCAAAAAAAAAAAAAAAATGAAGATCTAAGTTTTATGCTCGAACTCAGATCTTCAACCATTGAAGTTTTGGGTCTTTTCTTTTTAAAATTTTTTCTGTTAAAAAATTTTAAATTTTGACTATTTTTTAAATTTATTTACAAAATCTCTACTGTACATAATTGCAGTGGACGATACAGATTTCTTTTCATTTTTAATTTCAAAATTTGATGTTTTAATGTATTTTTAATTTTTTATCTTTAACCATCTATCAAGTTGTGATGGATAATGGAGATTTAAATTTTTATTTTTTTTAAAAAACTTTTACAAAAGGGTATTTTGGTAATTTTAGACTATGGGTAAAATAGTCCATAAACATTTTCTATTAGGATTGACCGTAAAAATTACGGTCAAAAGGACTAAAATGATGTATATTTAAAACCTAAGAGACCATGAGAACCATAAATGAATTCGTAAAATAAGAAGTTTCCTAAAAATATAGGGATCAAATGAAGTTCTCCCTTAAAATAATTACAAAAAACATTCAAAGTGATTCATTAATATGCAAATCAAGCTATTGAACTAATTAGGGTTGGGCAACACCATGTTCAGATCGCTTCCGATCAGATCCGATCCGAACATGGTAACTTCATGGATCGCTATTTTTGGATCCGAACATGATCCATCAAGGAGAATGAACCAATCCAATCCGAACACCTAGTTTGCGGATCAGATCGGATCGAAATACCTACTTTTAATTTCAACTTATGATAAGAAGATAAATAGAGATATCTTGTTGGTGTACTTTCATAAATTGTAATACATATCTCTCAAAATTTGTAAGTATTCATACAAATTAATCAACATCAAACACGTGCAACATCTCTTTTGCCGGCTACCAACATCAAACACCACCGACAACTACCCACCCAGAATAATAATAAAAATAAATAGGAGAATTGGGCACTCAGTTTTCAAGGTCATTTTCAACAACAAGTCTTCTGAATTTCAATATATCAATCTTTATATTAATGAAAATCATAGTTCAAATCCCACCAGCAACACTAACAAACTGTCCCAAATCCCAACAATCTAACTTAAGCCTATAACTACTTTTATTTTTCATCTTTTTCTCTATTTCTTTTTTGTCATCCCAAGATTTTAACTTTTTCCAATTGAATTGATATCATCAATATCAAATTCAGACTCCTCACCACTCTTTGTACTTTTCCCCATCTATTCATAGCAATAATAACATATATATATATATATAATCAGCAAATGAAATATGTAACTCAACAAAACACAACAAACAAGCATAGAAATCACTAAAACACTAACACTCAATTATATAAATATCAAGCTAAAGCTACAAATAGACTCACCAAGCTGCTGAGATGAGAATGAAAGGGAGTGACTTTATATAGAGGCATATGAAATTACGTATGTATCATTGTTCACGGGTTCACGGATCGGATCGGTTTTGGATACCCCGATCGATCCGTGAAACATGGTGTTTTCACAAGTAAGGATCCGAACACCTTACTTTTGAACATATGATCCGATCCGAACACCCACGGATCGGACCGGATCAAGGTGTTTGGATCGGTTCCATGTTTTTGTGCCCACCCTTAGAACTAATTATTGGCTTTATATGTGCATAAAACAATTTTTGAAAGGGATAATACTAAGGAGGCCCAATTGTTTGATTAAATAGCTAAAGACACCCTTGTAGTTTGATATGATTTCATTTTTCCCATTCTGTTAACTCTGTTGTTGAAAAGTATGTTCTCACAGTAACAGTGTGTAAAAAGACAATATTGCCCTTCATATTTATAAAAAAAAAATTGTTAAAAAAATTTACAAATAATTAATAGATAAACTAAAAATATGAATAATTTATTTTAAAAAAATACTTAAAATGACAAAAAAAAAATCCAGTGGCCTAAAAACATCAAAAAACCAATTTTCAGACCTTGGAAATCTAGATTTTCCCAGATTTACTTCAAACCAATGTCCAACAGAAACATCAAACACAGAAATTCAACCAATCTCCAACAGAAATATCAAACATAAAAATATAGAAACACAAAAACACAAACATTTAATCACCGCGAACATTATCACCTAGACGCCAACACAAAAACACAAACATCAAGCATCATCACCTACACATAATCACCATCATTATCACCACATAAACTTTTATCGATACATAAATCAAACTAAGTTAAAAAACAAACATAAACACATAAGCCATCCGAAAAAGTATTGACCAAAAACAAAAAAAAAAAGAAAAAGAAATAAATGGTGGGTCTCCTTCGTAGGAGAGCAGGGGCCTTTGACGATGGAGACCAAATGGTCTCTTTCACATGGAGACTAGAACTGGTCTCCATGCGACGGAAACCAAATCTAGTCTTCGTGGCCTCCATCCGAAAAAAAAATAAATAAATAAATGGTGGGTCTCCTTTGGTGAAGACCAGGGGTCTTCAGTGAAGGAGACCAAACTGTCTTCATCACGTGAAGACCAATTAACTCTTAAATTAAAGTTTTGTATAGGTTAAAGCAATTATAAAAAAGAACATTCGAAGTGATTCATTGTTATGCAAATCAAGCTATTGAATTAATTGCTGGCTTTATATGTGCATAGAACAATTTTTGAAATTATTCTAAAGCAATCTACTGTTATCACCAGTTTGTTTCTCTTTTGTCTAGCTGGTTCTAAACCATGCATGAACCCAAAATAGAGCATCCAAATCCCAGCAAAGAAATGCAAATGTCATGACGTACATTGGTAGCCATTGGAAAGGTGTGGGTTCCCTTCGTGACCATCTTTGCACTTGCAAAGATAACCACTGAGGAATTTTCTCTACATGTATAACTCGGAGGTTTTTTCGCTTTCTCACGTTTGCCATGCCCAGTTATTACCCAATCCACCACTGTAGAAACTTTTTCTGCCATATTGAACTGATCATTGGAAGAGAAACAAAATTGTTTATCGTCAACAACAACCCATATGTGCATGGATTGTCTATCTTTAATACATTCTTTTGTCACTGTGTTAAGGCTATAGGCCGCGACCATGATATGTTGTCGCCCTAGAGGGATATCTATATGGCAACGTTTAGAGCCTGTGCAAGATCTCTTGGTCACCTATTTAGGCTATCACAAAAGGAGATGCATTTCTCGGTATAATTTCTATTACCTATCTAGCCATGAACGAACCCTTGAGAATAACAATCGATGACAGTGAACTTATTTTTGTGTCAACAATGGTGGAGGAATCGCCCACATTAAGGAAGATCATTGTTGAGTTTCCATTATAGCAATCTACTAATACTAAGCTTAGTAATGGAAACAGACCTTCCAAGTTTATGTTAGTGACATCATCTCTGAATTTGAGTAAAAGGGTTTTGGAGGGTTGTAATGAGTGTGGTTGCAAGTGATTAAAAACGTTTCATGTTTGTCATTTAGGTAATAATTGGGCTTTGTCTCGAATGGATAAGGGATATTGAGGTGTCCACACTTACTGGGGTAACCAGACTTGGCTTAGGGAAATTTAGTAGTTGGTAGTGTTGTTAATGGCATGACTACTCGGAGAGATGGAACAAAGAGAGAAAGAACAGAGAGATGGCAAAAACAGAGAATGAGGTCGGTGGGAAGAGAAAGGAAAAAGAGAGTAGTTGTTAATGCTATAATCAATCCCATATTTCTAGCTAGTGCTATAATTTTTTGTGTTGTGTTGATCTTCTATTCACAGATGCTTCTTTTACTAAAATTTTTAACGACTAGGAAGCTCTTCGTTAGAAAGGAGGTGATTCGTGACAAGTCCTGGTTATTTTCACATAGTTAGAGTTAAAAGATTGGAGAAGACGTGAAAGCTAAAGTTGTTGGTGCTGTAATCAATCCCATATTTCCAACTAGTGTTGTAATTTTCTGTGTTGATCTTTTCTTCACAAACGTTTCTTCTACTGAAATTTTATACAACCAGGATGCTCTTGGTTAAGAGGGAGGTGAGTGGTGACAGGTCCTTGGTTATTTGCACAAGGTTAGAGTTGGCAGATTAGAGAAGAGGTGAAAGCTAAAGTTACCGGTGCTGTAATCAATCCCTATTTCCAGCTGGTGCTGTAATCTTCTACGTTGATCTTCTATTCACAAACATTTCTTTTACTAAAATTTTTTATGACCAGGATGCTCTTCGTTAGGAAGGAAGTGAGTAGTGACAGATCTTGGTTATTTGCATAAAGCTAGAGTTGACGAATAAGAGAATATGTGAAAGCTAAAGTTGTTGGTGTGTGATAAATCTGATATTTGTAGCTAGTGCTGTAATCTTCTATGTTGATCTTTTATTCACAAACGCTTCTTCTATTGAAATATTTTACGATCAGGATGCTCTTCGTTAGAATGGAGGTGAGTGGTGACAAGTCCTGGTTATTTGCACATAGCTAGAGTTCACAGATTGGAGAAGACGTGAAAGCTAAAGTTGCTGGTGTTGTAATCAATTCCATATTTTCAGCTGGTGTTGTAATCTTCTGTGTTGATCTTCTATTCAACAAACGTTTCTTCTACCAAAATTTTTACGATCAGGATACTCTTCGTTAAGAGGGAAGTGACAGGTCCTGGTTCTTTGCACATAGTTAAAATTGGCATATTGGAGAAGATGTGAAAGCAAAAGTTGTCGGTGCTGTAATTAATCCCATGTTTCTAGCTAGTGTTGTAATCTTCTGTGTTGATCTTCTATTCACAAACGCATCTTCTACTGAAATTTATTGCAACCAGGATGCTCTCTATTAGGGAAAAGGTGAGTGTTGACAGGTCGTGGTTATTTGCACAAAGCTAGAGTGAGTATATTGGTGTTGTAATCAGTCTCATATTTCCAGCTAGTGCTGTAATCTTCTATGGCCCTGTTTGGGATCCATCAGGAAGAGCTTATTTTGGCTTCTTGAAGCCAGAAGCCATTTTGCTACCCGTTTGGCTGAATTCAATAAAAGAGCTTCCTGTCTTAGGAAGCTCTTCTACCCAAAGCTACTCTACCCAGCTTCTCTTGAAAGCTCTTCCTGGAAAACACAGGAAGTCAAAATTTGGTTTAATGAAGCAATTTAAACATTTTAGCCCTTAATTCTCTTCTGCTTCTCTTCTTCTACTATCAAAAGCCAGAAGTAAAAGTTATCCCAAACGGGCCCTATGTTGATTTTCTATTCACAAATGCTCCTTCTACTGAAATTTTTTGTGACTAGGATGTTCTTCATTAGGAAGGAAGTGAGGGGTAACAAGTCCTTGTTATTTGCATAAAGCTAGAGCTGGCAGATTGGAGAAGAGCTGAAGTTGTTGGCGCTGTAACGAATCCCATATTTCCAGTTGGTGTTGTAATCTTCTGTGTTAATCTTCTATTTGCAAACGCTTCATCTATTGAAATTTTTTATGACCAGGATGCTCTTCATTAGAATGAAGGTGAGTGGTTACATGTCCTGCTTATTTGCACAAAGCTAGAGTTTCCAGATTAGTGAAGACGTAAAAGCTAAAGTAGCTGGTGCTGTAATCAATCCCATATTTCCAAATGGTGTTGTAATCTTCTGTATTGATTTTCTATTCACAAACGTTTATTCTACTAAAATTTTTTACTACCAGGATACTCTTCATTAGAAAGGAAGTGAGTGGTGACAAGTCCTGGTTATTTGCACAAAGCTAGAATTAGCAGATTAGAGAAGACGAGAAGGCTAAAGTTGCTGATGTTGTAATCAATCCCATATTTCTAGTTGGTGGTGTAATCTTTTGTGTTGATCTTTTATTCACAAACGCTTCGTCTACTGAAATGTTTTACCACCAAGATGCTCTTTGTTAGGAAGGATGTGAGTGTTGACAGGTCCTGGTTATTTATACGAAGCTAGAGTTGGCAGATTGGGGAAGACGTGAAAGCTAAAGTTGCTGGTGTTGAATCAATCTCATATTTCCAGCTAGTGTTATTGTAGAAGGGTCAAACTACAGCATATCGACTGAAAGCAAGTCTCGTTGGTAGTCTTTATAAGACCTAGCAATATGTGTCTTGCACACAGCAAAAAAAAATAATGCAGATAATTTTAACACCGATATAGTGTTAGTCAAAGACTCACTCAAGTTAGTACTTTGAACATAAAAGGTATCGAAAAACAATAAAAAAGTGTCGTCCTTATGATATTAGGACAGAAAATACGAACAATATGTGTTGTTAGATAATGCGAATCAAATGGCTAGGCTACGTGATAGTATAGGTGAAAGGAAATGGCAGTAAGGTGGGACTATAGACAGAATCATGAAGATTCCATCATTGAAGGTGGCCGAAATCGAATTTTAGAAGTATCTGGTAGTGATCTAACAACGTAACAATATATGTGATATGAGATGAATGATTTGAGGGTGTGAAAACCCTTTTATAGGTGAGATGTCTTACTAAGTCAAAAATAGATTAATTTCAATAAACTTAAGAGTCTAAGTTTAAGTAGAATTGAGGTTGGTCACAGTCATCTCTAAATTATGGGGGAGGATAAAGAGTAATCATAGTCAGATTATACCTTATCTCATTGATAATTGAGTCATGGTGTAATTGGACTAAAGGTGGAAGAGTTTGAATCAAATTATAAACCTTAGGTCAACATTATGTCGATCGACCTATGTGAACAGTTAAAATCATGCTGGATATGGTTGACCGAACCAACGAGTCATTCTACTGAGACAGTATTTACTTGAGTAAATCAAGTCATTTAACTCTTCAGTCATTCCATATGGGGATATATAAGCCAATGTTGTCCAACAAATAGAGCTATGAGCCCATGTCGACCGTTAGCCAATTGCCTCGGAGGCCTAAGATATTGGGCCTGGATCTATGCACACTACATCCGTAATCTTCTGTATTGATCTTCTATTCACAAACACATCTTCTACTGAAATTTTTTAGCACCGGGATGCTTTCCGTTACGCAGGAGGTGGATACTGACAGGTTTTAATTATTTGCACAAAGCTAGAATTGGCAGATTGGAGAAGACCTGATCAACGTTGTTTTCCGTCAGTGGAAAACGCATTTTAGGCAGCAATTATTCTGTCTGTTATTGTAAAATATTGAATGGAAAATTTTGAAATTATTTAACGAGGATGGAAATCATAATTAAAAATAGAAAAATAAATATATTGTGGCCGACTACATATTATTACTGATTTCAGAAATTTTTGTAGTTAATTATGCTTTTTACTACCCAGATTTTCATTTTTACCATGATTGTGGTCTTCAATTACCGGTAAATATAAACAAAACAATAACCAGTAAGAAAAATCATACCATGATTTTAGACCGAAAAAAAAAGAAGCTTTGGTTAGTGTAACTGAAAAACTAGATAACAAACTATGAAAAATATATGAATAATGGAAAAGCATCTTTAAAAATCTATTCTCTAGTGAATTTTCAGTGATCGACGCGGCCTTTGTCTCAAAAGATTTGTTTCGTGAATCATGTCAATATTCAGCACTTACAAAGGTAATTGTGAAGAATTTAATTATGTCATCCACTGAATTGGTGTGTTTAAACATATCAACCTGCTCATTTGGTTGCTGGCGCCAGGAACCACCTATGCCTTCTTTTGTAAGAGGCATAGGTTTGACACCCCGCAAAATCCAATTTCTAATAAATAATATAATATAATATAATACAATATAATAATAATTAATCTTCCATCAATTGTGTGAGTTGCTCTTTCACCTTAATATAGGTCTTCCCCCACCTCCGTATGAGTGGATCTCTCCCAATTGGGAGTAATCCTTCGGGCTGTGCTACCGGTGTCATATCTCGGGTGATCCTGGAAGCCCTCTGGATCTGTTCTATATACAGTTTTTGTACTTCAAAAAAAAAAAAAAAAAAACATATTAACCTGAAAATCAACCGCAAGGATAAAAGATACATTTATACATAATAAGAAGGAATAAAATAAATTGAAAAAGTATAAATAAAAAGAAAGAAATATTCAAAGACAAGATGAGGTTAAACTTCAATCTATATAAACTACAAACACATCGCTATAGATGCAATAACAGAGTTATAACTCTGCTAAATGCCAATTTCTACTTATACTTGGACGTAGAGACAGAAGTATATAATATCCTACAAAATAATTTTATTCTAGTTTATATTCTATTAGAAATAAATAACATTTCAATTGATGGATC
This sequence comes from Litchi chinensis, assembly GCA_019925255.1. NCBI lineage: Eukaryota > Viridiplantae > Streptophyta > Magnoliopsida > Sapindales > Sapindaceae > Litchi > Litchi chinensis. The sequence goes on along the minus strand of CM034462.1, from coordinate 7,158,169 downwards.
ACAAAATTTGTGAGAAAACACAAACGAAAGTTGATTTATAGCTGAATTATCTGACACCTATGAGAAACACCCAACTGACTATTTTTACTAAAATGAATTTTATAATGTATATATAATTACAAAAAGACTAGAAATATATGCCACCTTTAAATTAATTAATCATAAGTGAAATGATATTCATCTAAGCATATAAAAATGTTACATATAAACTAACTTAACCATGACTAATTTGAATTTTAACTTTTCTTTTTTGATATATATAAACTAAGTTAACGAAGATCCAAAGTAGCGATTATTATCTTTTCACTTTTTCTTTTCCAAAATATTTGCTAGAACAAGTTATGACACCATCCTATTTTAGTGATATATGATGCCTCAAGTTTATCAAAATTGAAAAACTATCCTCTCTCAAGTTTTATTCTTCCCCAATAATGAAAATACTACAAGAAAAAATTACCCATTTCGACAGTAGTTTATCAAATACGTGTTGTCATATATATATATGCTGAAAAGATGCATATAAAGGAAACAAGACATCATAACTCTTACGTTGTTTAATTTCTCCTCTCCAAAATATGTTCTCATATAACAGTAGCAAATATTGTGATTACTCGAAGTGATTGGAAATGTTATGTTGTATTGGTCCTGTAAGGGAGGAGGGAGGTGGGAATAGCCTTTTAGTCAAGCTATTTGGGCAAAATATGGTTGAGCAAATAAGAAGGCAAATAATACAAATACCTTTTGTGGGCTAATGGTGGGTAAAAATTAATTCGTGAAATAGGCAAGCAGATGTGATGTTGTTTCAGTCTTTTTATAAACCAAGTTAATTCGTCATGATAATTATAGCATGAGAAAAATCTAAAATAATCCCTTAAATTTAAAGTGTTATCAATTCACCCCAACTTTTGAAAATATTAGTCTGAAAATCCCCTTGACATCAATTCAAAAATGGTTTTCATCCAAAAGCTAAGTGGTTTTATGATAAAACCATGAAAAAATAAAAATGCTTTTACTAAATTGAAAAATTAAAAATAAAAAAATATAATTAAATACAATTATTTAGCATTTAAAAATTAAAATTAAAAGAATTAATTAAACCAAAAAAATGAAAAAATGGGTTGAACCCGTATCTTCAAAGTTTGAAAATTTGGAAATCTTCATTTTTTTAACAAAAGAAATCAAAATTTTGACAGGAAAAAATTGAAGATCTGGTTGGTTTAAATTAAAAGAAAAAAAAGACACAATTTTGAAGAAAATAATGATCTTCATTAAATAATAAATAAACCAAAAAACAATTTTGAAGGAAAAAAAAAAAATTGAAGATTTAGGTTCAACCACATCTTCAACTTGAATCTTCAATAAATAAATTGAAAAATAAAATAAAATTAAATAAAAAAAAAAAAATAAATCTTCAATAAATTAATAATAATAATAATAATAATAATAATTTGAAAAATAAAAAAGAAGATTTGGTTTCAATAAATAAATTAAAAAAAAAATTATTCATCAAAACCTTAACATCAAGGAATCTTGAATGATATTCGATAAAACTTAAATTTCAAAATGTACTTTATTCATCAAAAGCTTAATGTCAAGTTTCAACCAATGTTTGAAAAAACAAAAGATGAGGCGAAACGATCGCCTCGAGATTATTGAGGCAACCATCTCAATTAGAAATGTGAAAAATAAAATTAAAAATAAAAGGAAAAATAAAAAATAAAAAACCTAATTTACAAAATCATCCATGACATTAAGAAATATAGTAAAAATCAATGTTAGAAACATAAGTATCAAACAAAATAGAACAAATTCAATAAAAATATCGAATATACAAAATCTTAAAACTAGGCTAATATGACAAAAAAATTTAAAACAATTAAAAAGTGAAATTATATGAAATGTGAAAGGTTATTTTGTAAAAGTGATATATAATATTTAATAAATATTAATAAAATTAAAAATTATATCAACATTCTTTCAATGGCTTTGTCTTCATCGATCCTGTGTTTGCTGTTTTAGCTTGGTTTTCATTGATAAACAAGAGATTTCCTTAACGTTGACATCGTCGTCATCGATGATGACGTTAGCTACTATAGTGGCAACGATTACAACGATGGTGACGTGAGTACTCCTAGTTTAAGTCCCAACCAATCGCATCAAGTTGGCTGAGGATGCAAATCATGCACAGCGAACCAAAGTTGGTCACGTTGGCTACATGGTCACCATCGGCGACAACATTAATGATTGAGCCATAAACAGCTACTTTTGTTGTAGCGACAAGCTTTTTATCTCTCTCCCTTCTCCTTTGTCTTTTCTCATCTCTTCTCTCTGAATCGCCTTCCTATCGCCTATAGACACCTGGCTTCGAGGCAGCCTAAGGCGATCGTCTCACCTTCCAAGGCATAATTTTTCATCGTTGCAGCCCAAGGTAATTGCCTTAAGACACCTTAGGCCTCCTCACTGCCTTAACTCGCCTTTAAAATATGTTTAAACAACTGTCGAAATGACTCCAACTAATAAAATGTTTAAACAATAACAATAACCAATTGAAAATTGAAAATAAATAATCCTCTCCCCCCTCCCCTAAAAAAAAAAAAAAGGTTAGTTCCTTTTTGAAATCAATTTGTAAGTGATATGAAGATCAACATCTTGACATAACTGTAGTTACCCTACAAACATATTATGGTGAGCTGCTAACTCAACAAGTAAATTCAATATGACATTAGAAAATGATAAAACACTTGCAACATTTTCATTTAAATTTCCAATTAATGAATCATACAATATTAATACATATTATAACAGTAAACACTTAGCACAAATATTTTTCAAACAAAAAATAGCATTTTATGTCACGTAATGCCTATAGTAACAGTAATGGTATACCATCATATTGGCAACTGGTTACAAAAGCAACGTACCCTCTTGGCTAAAGGTATACCTAACTTTATTTTTAACAAATTCAAATACAAAATGTCTCACAAATTAAGAAATTAATATATGTATATATGTAATGATTAATTTATATTTTTTTTTCCTCTTTATTGAAATTTTTTATGAGGAAAGTGAGATGTTTTTAGAGAAAGATGGATTGCTAAGAAACCCATTTTTCAAATGGGTGGAAAGGTGAAAGTGGGCAATATGCAATGGGGTTCACAAAACGTGGGTTATTGGGTGCATTAATTGACACCAAGAGAATAGCATCAAACATCAAATAGTGTTGGAAAGCTAAAGCCAATCACCCCATGACCTTCACTAGATCACTTTTGACAGCTACACAATTATCATCACCTTGATATGGAGTACTAATAAATATATATATATATATATAAAAGAGAGAGAGAGAGAGAGAGAGAGAGAGAGAGAGAGAGAGATGTTAGGAAATTGGTAAAAATAAAAGTGATGTCAATCCCATATTAGAAACAAACAAGGAAGGATGGATTTTTGAAGACTATAAAAAGAGTGTAAAGTTTTGGTTTCAAATCGCTTCAATCAAAGACACTTTAAGCATTGTATTTAATTATAGTTAAAATTCCTTTCTTGTTCCTCTTATTTTAGAGTGTAGAAATGTGTAAGTCAGTGTATGCTTTAGAAAGTGTAAGTGTATTAGGGTTATGAGTTGTGAAAAAATAATCTGTGTGATTGTAATAATTTTTTACATAGTGAATTTCTCTTTCAGGGTCGTGGTTTTTCTACTATTTTGAAGTTTTTCATATAAATTCTAGTGTTCTGGTGATTATTATTGTCTTCTATTTTATTTCCCTATTATTTCTGATATTCTTAAAGGAGACAAACTTTTAGGAGAGGTTTTGGGAGGTGAATTTCTTCCTAACAAGTGATATCAGAACCCGATCGCCTAGTTGGTAAAATGTCAAATGTTTTGAAAAATTCTTAGTATGTTCTGTGATTACAGCATTGTCTGATCTTTCACATCAGAAAAGAATTATTCTTGGTTGTTAGAAATAAGTGTGGTGGTGTAGAAGTACATGTCTAAGGAATGTTCTAGCTAGGAAAGACATGGTATTTAACTGTATCTATTATGATCGACCTTTCTTTTTTGAAAACTTACTTGTTGTACTATTCACAAACTACAGGTGCATTATTCTAGTATATGGTTAAGTTTTTAAGTCCTATGAGGTTTTGTGTTGAGAAATTTGGTGGAAAGATTAATTTTAGCTTGTGGCAAGTGCAAGTCAAAAATATGTTGATACAATTTGAGTTACACAAGGTGTTGAAAAAAAAACCAAGCCCTATTTTTAATGAAGATTTCAACAAAGACAAAGATTATGACAAGTCTAGTATGAGCAATGAAGATTGGGAGGTACAAAAATCTCAGATCATTTGAGTGTTCTCAATGGTATCGTTTTTGAACAAAAGGCTATTGGAGTTGAAATTGAAGAAGAACTCCAGGTAGAATATAATTTGTTAACGGTATAGACAATCTGAGCACATCAAGGAAAACTTTTAAAGTAAAGCAGGTTCAGCAAAAGTCTCCGAGATAGAAGCTAACAATATCTCTCTCATGGGAGAAAGTGATTTCCTTTAAGAAGTGAGAATTACATCCTCAAAGTATGTCCGCATTGCCATGGAAAAGGATATGGTGTTATTAGTGAATCCATAATTGCACACGGGCATTGATTTGGCATTGATACAAGATGTGTGGTGGAATATACATTGATGACTGATGAACTTTCGGTAAAGCCAAACATGGAAGTTGCACCATAAATTTTTAGCAAGTTTTTTTATATGTGCCAAAGTGAAATTCTTAAAATATAGTGATTCTAAGTGAGTGTACTCTTTTATGATGGAGTATGATAGTTTTTTGGGTTGAGAATTATGATTGTTGGTATAGACAATAATTACACTATAGTTGCAATAGGTGTTTCTTTTATTTTGCCGAGATGGAGTTTATTAGGAAATTAGCAAAAATAAAAGTGATGTCAATCCCACATTGAAAACAAATAAGGGAGAATGGATTTTTGAAGACTATAAAAAGAGTGCAAAGCCTTGGTTAAAAATCGTCATAGTCAAAGATACTTTAAGCATTGTATTTGACTTTAGTTAAAATTCCTCTCGCGTTCCTCTTATTTTAAAGTGTAGAAATGTATGAGTCGATGTATGCTTTGGAGAGTATGGGTGTATTGGGGTTATGAGTTATGAGAGAATAATCTATGTGATTGTAATAATTTTTCACATAGTGAATTTCTTTATGAGGGCCATGATTTTTCTTTTATTTTAGAGTTTTTCACGTGAATTTTTGTATTATAATGATTATTATTGTTTTTCATTTTATTTCTCTGCCATTTCTAATATCTTATTAGAGACAAGTTTTTAGGAGAGGTTTTAGGAGGTGAATTTTTTCTCAACTACTAACAAATATCAAAAGTTATCGTGGTTGAGCATGATGAAGTCTTTTTTTTTTTCCCATTATAAGTACAAAAATTTAACTAAAAACATTAAAATTGTTATTAAAACTTAAAAAAAAAAAAGTTAATAATCTTTAAAAAAATGTACATTTGGTTTGGAAAACATATAATATCTAATTATATGATACAAATATGAATATAATGCACATATGAATTGTATATAATTAAAAATCTTCCATTAGAACTTCATTCTCTAATAGTTTGCATCTTACAAGCCATAAAAATGTTAATTTAAAAAAAAAAAAAATAAAAAACTAGATGATTAAACATAATGTGGCTACCATCTTGATTTATAAAATACTAACATCATTATATAAATAAAAAAAAAAAAAAGCAAAAATAAATAAAGAAATTCTTGTTATTGAGAGAGAGAGAGAGAGAGAGAGAGAGAGAGAGAGAGAGGCTCTAGTATGAAAAATAAAGACTCACTAAACCTAAAAATTTTCCATTAATGAAATGTGTAAATTGTACAACGGATACTTTTTTCTTCTCTATCAGCAATCAATGAAAAATAAGCTCGCCTGAGTTACCCCTTGCTAGCTTTCAAACGCTGTCTCAGTCTTTGCTAATCAAAATTAATTTAAGACAACTAGGCCACATCTTACCTTATCTTATCATAGATCAAGATATATTGAATACAAAATCTTGCACCATGCAATGGGTCAAATTGAAGAGATTGAAAATTGAAATTTTAACACATTATCTATATATATAATAAGCTTACATTCTCTCTTTTTTTACTGAATGGTTGCAATACAACGATTGGTAGGATTACCAAAGTTGTTTCCTTGTAGATCGATGAATAGCCATGAGGACCTTCCTAGTCACTGTTACCAGAGGTTCATGACATTGTGATCAGAGGGTCCCCATGAGGATTTTTATTCGCTAATCATCCTTAGCATAATGGTTGCTTCCTAATCACTTTTGTATGTTATCGAATCCACGAAAAATAAATTATCCAAAAAAAGAACGGTGATTTTATTGAACAATACGAGTGATATTACAATAAATTGAAGTGAAAATTGTAAACAATACCCATTCAAAAAGGGTAAAATTTGTTTTTACCCAATATTTAGAAAATAAAAAATTTATTTTTAACCCCTCAAACAAATATATTTTTTGATATATCCAAATTATCCAAAATGCCCCTAGATAGTTTTACAAAAAAACCCTGAACAGTTTAAAATTTACGAAAAATCGAATGGTGAAATTGTCATTAAGCCCTCCCATATATATAGCTGAAAACCGATTGGTGGAGAACAGTGCCATCAATTTCTCACTGAAAAGTAGAACTATTTTTATGGAACCCCGAACCTGATCGCGACCCCACGACGTTTTCGGTCATTCCCCACGACGTTTCCGACCATTCCCGCGACGTTGTCGACCTTCCCCGAGTAGCTCCTACCGCCGGCGAACCTGCAGAAAGTGTGAAGGTTAGATTTTGATATGTTTGTTGTATGTTTTGATTGAGATTTGGGATTTTGAAATGTGTGTTGTGTTATGGATGTTAGTTTAGGATGATTAGGTTTAGAATAGGTTGGATTTAGTGTGTTTGGTGGTTTTTGTGTTTGAAAATGGCCGGTTCCGACGAGAGAAGAGTTGTCGGGATCGAATCGGTTTTTCACGATTGGTTTTCCACAATCGGTTTTTCACTTCGGTTTTCCACCATCAGTTATTCATTTTGGTTTTCACGATTGGTTTTCCATTATCGGTTTTCCACGATTGGTTTTTCATTTGTTACTGAAATGAAAAACCGATCATGGAAAACCGATTCTGGATAACCGATCGTGAAAAACCGAAATGAATAACCGATGGTGAAAAACCGAAGTGGAAAACCGATCTCAAAAACTAATCGTGGAAAACCTTAGTGAAAAACCGATGGATTTCATTAACCGGCTTTTTAGATACCTTCAAAAATCGATCGATTTCATTAACTGGTTTTTCATATACCTTTAAAAACCGATTCAGTTCAAAAATCGATTCTGCTACTGATGATTTTTTTGCTGTTTTTCTTTCCTACTGATGAATTTCAACTATAAATATAGTTCACAAACAATTGACAAACATACGAGCGGGAACACACATATTAGTCAAAGATTGGTTAATAAGATAATTGCAGTTATAAATAGAAGAAACCTATACGACCGGTTCATAGCAGAATGTCCGTTCGGACATATTTTGAGGATAACTAATCATACGGCTGCTGGTTCTGTGATTTTGTGGGTGCTTGCTAGAGAGATAAAGGTCGCGGATGCACGCCGTGATGAGAGGTGGTTTGAAATTGGGGAGAGAAGCTATAGGTTTGGGAAACAAGAGTTTTTGTTGGTGACCGGACTTCCTTTTGGGGGCATCGACCGTAAAATCTTCAAAATAGCTCCAAATGATCCAAACAGTCTCCTAGGGCGAATGTTCAATGGAGTGTCACCGGAGGTAAGGGAGTTGGTCACATTTCTTGAGGCAAGAAGTCATAACGGGCAGGGAGACCGTGCAGGGCAGGATCCGATAGATAATAAAGATCTTTTAAAATTGGCAAATATAGGGATTGCTTTCCATCTCTTTATGGGACTGGATGATAGAGCTAGCATTTATCCATTTATGTGGGTCCTCATTGAGAGTACAGAGAGATGGAAGACATTCTCTTGGGGCACATTATGCTATAGTGTCTTGTTACACTGTCTCGACAAGGCACTTAATGAAGAGCGGGTCAGAAATCCACCAAAGACCATTAATATTTATGGTTATGTGTTAGCATTTCAGGTATAACTAATACTTTCAATATTTATTGCTTCCTTCTATTACATTAACTATATATGGTTATATGTATGTTTTAATCAATTTTGCATTATATATTATCTGACCATTACTAACTATATGTATGTTTTTTGTTTAATCATTGTTACATTATAGTGGTGGTTAGTGGAGTTGTTCCCAGTGTTACGGGAGAAGATATCAAAAAAGACTCGGAACCTGAAAAGTGATCTACCAAGATGTATGAGACGATCACTGAAGAGAACACTGACAAATATACACAGCCTAGATGATTTCCCCCCGTAAGTGGCAAATATAACCTAAATTGGTGTCAATTATTTGTTTGTTATAACTATCGTTATTTATATTAAGTATATAATTGTAGTATAACTAAATATATTGATATAATGCAGATAGTTGGCATTAGGCAAACCTTGGAGTCTACTGACGCCGAGAGAGAGATGGATTATTGGAAATCGTTTAATCCGAATCATATAGTTCATGATGAAGTACATAAATATGGCGACGGGGGGAGTGATGATGATGATGATGATGATAACAATGATGATGACCATGATGATGGTGTAGGGGATGAGGCTGAGATAGAGGATGATGATGAGGTGGAGGGAGAGGATGATGATGAGGAGGTGGAGGGAGAGGATGATGATGAGGAGGTGGAAGGAGAGGATGATGATGAGGTGGAGGGTGACGATCAGCCACTTAAAGACGTCCGAAGCGTGCAATCCGAATCAGAGGATACCTTATCAGAGTTTTGGACAAAGAAGGCACATGATGTACAGCACGTAGATTATGAGGTACAAATATTCTATTTATATAATAAAATTATTCAATAAATTTCAATTGTAGTAAATGCAAAAGATGTGGACATGTTATGTAGTAGTACGGAGTGTGAAAAAGAGACGGAGTCTCTAAATATGATAGACGAAGTGTAATTTGTTTAAATATGCAAGTTGTATTTTCTTGAATACTCAAAAAACAGGGGAGACTCTGTCAATTTTTTTTTAAAATTAAGGGTAGTATGTAAAATGATATATATTTATGATTCTATGAAACAGGTGAAGCGGTTGTTTGAGTTTATTGTAGATTTACAGAAGACAACACATAAAAAGTTAAGTAAAATGGATAGGAGGCAAAAGGCAATCTTTCAGATGGTAAGGGAGACAGATAGTAGACTGAGACGGGTGGAAGAGCATTTACATATTCCCAGGCCTCCGGTTGGTGGGCATGATCCAGACGACGACGATGACGATGATGATAATGATGATGGTGGGAGCTTTCACATGTATTACCCATCACCACCACCACCACATCAGGACGAGGGTGTCCGTCGGTTGCCTATTGATGTAGGCCAGTCAGCCATCCATGAGGAGGAGGAGGGTAATCATCAGCCACCTCAGCAGTCACCCATCAGGAGGAGGAGCAGAGTGAGCAGCAGCCACCTCATCAGTCACCCTAGCAGGAGGAGGAGCAGGGTGATCATCAGCCACCTCAGCAGTCACCCTATCAGGAGAAGGAGCACGGTGAGCAAGAGCCACCTTATCGGTCACCCCAGCAGGAGGAGGAGTAAGGTGAGCAGCAGCCACCTCATCGGTCACCCCAGCAGGAGGAGGAGCAGGGTGATCATCAGCCACCTCATCGGTCACCCCAACAAGAGGAGGAGCAGGGTGACCAGCAGCCACCTCAGCAGTCACCCCAGCAGCAGGAAGAGCAGGGTGACCACCCCATACGGACTTAGGAGGTGTATCTACTGCAAACACTGAGCGTAAGCATAATCAGGTAGACTTTGTATCCCTATTGTGTTGCATTCTGAAAGATAATTGTTAATATTAATATTATACATGTTTTTAATTTACTTACAGTTGCAGGATGAAAGCATGCACGAATGAGGCAAACGAAAGACAAAGCCAGCAGCACCTCTACGGACACCGTACACGAATTCGGGGCCAACGAAAAAGAAAAAGAAAGTGGTCCAACAGCAGGGGGAGGAGGTGGCAGAGTCTATAGACCCCGTAGAAGTGGTCTATAATGAATATAAAGCGGCAACCACATTGGATCTCAGGTATATTTAAACAAAAAAAAAAAAACGTTTCTAATTTTTGTATCCTTATTAGTAATATAAGAAAATATATAATAATGTTTAATACTTTTTTTTTTTAATTATAGGCATTCAATTGATCGTTGTGGGTGGTCTGTGATACCAATCACATTGGTCACACTCGAGAATGTGGACAACTGGTTGACTAATGAGCACATCGATTCTTATTTGATGTGTCTAAGAAAAAATGGTGGAATGAGATGGAAGATCGTAAATACGCTATTCATGACATTTCTTTGTTTGTAAGTATTTACATTTAAGTTAGTTATGCATTTATAATTTCATATTATGGTCGGTTGATTGGTAGTAACATGTTTAATTTTTATCATGCAGGCAATGATGACAGCGCATTATACCGTACATTACGTCCGCAAACAAAGAACATTTGATCCAGTTACAGCTGACGTACCCTCAGAATGGCTTACGTATGGTCGTGGGCATATAGACGCATCAGTCCCGTGGTGGTGGGTTGATAGTGTAAGTGTAGTTCGAACGTTAATATTTATTATATGATTATCCATTCTAGTCCTATAGTACTAACGTTTTGAAATGCAGGTGTTGCTACCGTGTAGCTTGAATCAACAACACTGGGTCCTTTGTGAGGTGCGCCTTAGAGAGCAAAGAATCATAATGTATGATCCTTTGGCAAATGTTGACATAGCCTATCGACGAGAGCCACTTGAGCCGCTGGTATGTTTGATGCCTATTTTGTTGCGGTTCGTGGGATTTTACGAGAAGACATGGGTAGATATGCCACCCGTGGATGTCTAGTGGAAAGTTCAGCGTCTTGGATGATCAGTTGTGTCCCAGCAACCTGATGAGTGATTAAGTTTATAGGTTAATTAATATATATATATTAATGATATTTAATTATCTTTATGTTAATATATTAACATAAACATAAATTAATATAATGTTAATATATGTTAATATAATTATCTTAATGTATATAGTTTAACATTAATATAATTATATGTTATATGTTATGATTAACATTAATATATAATTATAGCTTAATTATTATATATAGTTTATATATTATGATATTTAATTATGTTAATGTTAATATATGTTTATATTATTATCTTAATGTATATAGTTTATATATTATGATATATACAGGACAAGCCGCGGAACATATGTGGTCATGTAGTGCGCGACCTTGTGCAGCGGAGAACGAGTACATGGAAATCAAGAAAATGCGAGACCATTGCAGATGCCATTGCATTGAAGGCCGAGATGGCTAGAGACATATATATGTGCTCAAAGCCAATATATAAAGTTAATAATTTTGGAAAATGGTTTGTAGACAGTGATGGAGAAATTGTATATAAATAAATTTAATTATTCTTTTATTATTACTCATTATTTATTTAATGGTATTGCATTCTATATTTTTAAATTGCCAACAAATCATTATAATTAAACATTATAGTTAATAATATAATGTTAATATAATATTAATCTAATGTTAATATAATGTTAATCTAATGTTAATATAATGTATATATATTAATATAATGTTAATATAATGTTAATATAATATTAATATTAATATAATATAATATAATATTAATCTAATGTTAATATAATATTATGTTAATATAATGTTAATAATATAATGTTCATATATTAATATAATATTAATATAATATTAATCTAATGTTAATATAATGTTAATCTAATGTGAATATAATGTTAATCTAATGTTAATATAATGTTAATAATATAATGTTAATATAATGTTAATATAATATTAATCTAATGTTAATATAATGTTAATCTAATGTTAATATAATGTTCATATATTAATATAATATTAATCTAATGTTAATCTAATGTTAATATATTAACATTATATTGTTAACATTAGATTAATATATTAACATTAGATTATATTATATTAACATTATATTAATATATTAACATTAGATTAACATTATATTATTATATTAACATTAGATTAATATTATATTAACATTATATTATTAATATTAGATTAACATTAGATTAATATTATATTAACATTAGATTAACATTAGATTAATATTATATTAACATTATATTAATATATGAACATTATATTAATATTATATTATTAACATTATATTAACATTAACCTTAATATTATATTAACATTATATTAACATTATATTAACATTAGATTAACATTATATTAACATTATATTATTAACATTATATTAACATTAACCTTAATATTATATTAACATTATATTAATATATTAACATTAGATTAATATTATATTAACATAATATTATTAACATTATATTAACATTATATTATTATATTAACATTAGATTAATATTATATTAACATTATATTATTAACATTATATTAATATTAACCTTAATAATATATTAACATTATATTATATAATCTAATGTTAATATAATGTTATATTAAGGTTAATGTGAATATAATGTTATATTAATGAATATATTAATATAATGTTAACATATATTAATATAATAATATCTACATTTGTATTATATATATTATTAATATTACATCCATATAAGTTGTAAGCCATATTAGGATTATAGTTATAATAATTGTAAAATGATATGAAAAATATTAACCATATTAATATGATATATCAAGATAACACATATTATAGTAAAGGTATATTTATTATTTATTACTAATATTATATGAATATTAATAAATGATAAAATTAATATTTAATGATTTTAAAACAACCATATAGTTTGTAATAAAATTATATGCTCCCTAATCTATATAATATATTTAAATATAACGATTTATATAAATAATTCATGTAAAGAGAAATAAAATGAACATACAAATAGAAATAAAATCAACCCAAGTAAAAACCGGTTTTTAGGAGTACATGAAAAACCGATACCGATTTTTGAAGACCCCTTAAAAATCGATCCACATTTGGCGTGCTAGAACAAGTGGTGGCAGTGGATCGGTTTTCGAGGAGGCATGGAAAACCGATACCGGTTTTTCAGAGTTACTCAAAAACCGATCGACATACCTCTACGTTGGGGAAACGAAATGCAACTTGATCGGTTTTTCACCATATCTGAAAAACCAGGGCTCCATGAAAAATCGATTTTAATGGTTCCGAGATGTTATGAAATAAGCCAAAAACAGTACACATGAAATAATAATTTATACAACTATATTAATACATAATTGAGTAATTAATATAAAAACGTTTACATAAAACATGCATAAACAAAATGTCAATCAATTACTAATCATCATTTCCGTCAGTAGTCATTTCTAGATCGGGAGTAGGAAACCGTAATACACATCAACGTTGGTTGTATTCAGTCTCATGATACAAGCGACATCTTCAAGAGCGTGGCTCATTTTCAATAGCATTTGAACTCGTTCCAACATCTGCATCCACTTCTACACTTGTCCCTTTACTGATAGAAGTTGGGGGGTTAGGGCAACGAAGATGGTTGTATCCCCTTTGACCACATCTTCCACACTTTTTTCGACGAGGATCTTCCCCAACTGAAGGAATCCGAATCTCCTTCGGCCTACCTGCTTGTCTTTTACCTTTCGGTGGTAATACAACCATACTTCTAACTTCCGCTGAAACATTCCAACTGGCCAATTTAGGGACGGGATTAATCGGACGTGCATATGCAGCTTTTAGCCACTCCACGCTATAATACTAACTGCAAAGTGTATCACAACTGACGCCCTTGAACCTGACATGTATCAACAATTTAAGTGTTATACTGTGACATGAAATACTAAAAAAAACAATGTATAATTACCATACCTGGCCACAGCACATGCATGAACACATGGCAACTGATCAAGGTTCCACTGCTTACACGTACATGTGTACTGTTGAATGTCAACCATCGCATCTCCTTTGCTATAATGTATGACACTGTAATGATACAGTTCTGCAATGGGATATACGCTACCTTCCGTGGATAAATCTTTTGCCAACATGATACGATCGTATGCTGCAGTAATAACATACGTTGTGAGCTTCTCAGCAACAACACGTCTATTATTAAACCATCTCTGCAATACATTTCTTACATATTCATGTGCAGTTGTTATTGGCAAACGACGTGCTTACATCATGCAATTGTTAAGCGACTCTGCAATGTTGGTAGTCATCATTTCATATCTTCTTCTTGGACAATGTGCTCGTGACCACCTGCTCACTCCAACCTTAACCAAAGCTCTATGTGTGGTCGGATGCAATGCACGCATTTCTTCCAATATTCTGTTGCATTCATCGGGCACATAACAGTATGCTGCATTGTAAAATATATTTTCCACATCCGAACGCTTTTTACACTGTTGCTTAAGGTTTTACCACAAGTGGAAAAAATATAACACATGTGGGACTTCAGGAAAAGCTGCTTTCATCCTATTCGATATGCTCTTATGACGATCCGATACGATCACCAACTCGTTTGACACCCCGATTGCTCTTTTCAACCTTTTTAGGAACCAAGTCCACGAATTGTCTGACTCTCCGTCAGCAAATCCAAAGGCGATGGGATAAATCATCTCTGACCCATCTTTGCACGTGGTAAAAAAAATCACCCCTTTATATTCACCTTTCAAATGAGTGGCATCAATAGCAACAACCGGTCTCATGTAAGATCGAAAACCCTCAATAGAAGCTCCAAGTGCAACGAATGAATACAAGAACCGGTTGTTTTCATCTGTCTTAATTGCTGTCATTGTGCCGGGGTTTGAAAGTTTTAACATCTCGAAGTAGGACGGAAGCTATTGATATGATTCATCTGCTTGCCCATATGCTAGTTTCTTTGCATATTGTAAAACCTTCCAAGCTTTACTATATAAGATTTGCACTCTATATTGCTCTAGCATTTCTCTAACCAAACGATTAGGTGTATAAAGATCTCTTCCCACCTTTCCTGCATATAATTTTCCGATCACAATAGCCTTCACACTCTTCATATGTGATTCCATGGCTGTTTAACGACACGTGTGTTCCGCTACATATTTCAACACAAACCACATTGAACAACCCTTTCTGCATCTTACACAAACACTAAACCTACAAGTTTTATCTTTACAACCGGCTTCAAATCGCTCCGTGTCCGAACGTCTAACCCGATATTCAAACTTAGCTTTCAGAGCATATTCGCCAATAGCTATAGTCATTTCTTCTTTACTAGTAAAGAATGCTCATTTATACAACGTACCACATTGGTAGATGGTTGACGTAGCGCTTGAAGTAACTTCAATGTCCCCCAATTCTACACCAGGAACAATCTAGTATGGTTGTGAATGATTGTTCTGAAATTGTAAACCTGAAAATCTTATTTCTGGAAACTCTTCTTCTTCTGCGACATCATCAAATCGAGTTTCCTCTTCATCACTATCTCCGGTTTGCTCTTCATCACTATCTTGTATTCCATCACCATTATCATCTATGTCTTCATATTCATCATCAATACCATAATTCGTATAGTCATCATTAACGTCACGAATGAGACTTTCAACCGATGTAAATGGGGTGATAGAAGTATCAACTTGATTGCTCCCAATGCCTGAAGTGAGATAAAAATGACTTTCAACCATATATGGATTTACTGGTCTATCCATATTTGCCTCGTCATGTCTTATGTCTGGAATTGAATCAGTGACAAATGGACGAACAGTACGCCTACTAACCCCAGCTCCAAAATCTCTGGCAATCTTATCGATATAAATCTCTTTAACATCAATATTTTTTATCGCTATCAAACCAACAATACCAAGATCGGACATAATACGTATCTTTTTAACCTGATCATTTGTTGTACTTTGTAGTAAATAATATATACGGATTTCCCATCTTCTTCTATCAATAGCAGCCTCTCTGTATACAACATCCACCAATGACGAAAAACTACTATTTTTGTGGACCCCACACATGATCGACTCCCCTCCAATGTAATTACATCCATTCCACTCTCCGTCAAAGTTGATTACAACGGTCTCTTGAGCCATTCCTGCAACATTCAAATCAAATGATAATTAAATCTCATTTCAATAGGGTAATATTACAAAATATAATCATATCGAATCATATTCAATACATAGCAACACAAACATATAAAAAAAATCCATGAAAAATGTGTTAAATTAGATTTTCCAGTGAAGTTATCGATTTTTCATTCTCTCAAAAAACCTTAATTCGGGATCGATTTTTCATTCACTGAAAAAATCGGGATCGATTTTTCAGCTCGGTTTTTCAGTGGACTGAAAAACTGGAGAAAATCGGGATCGGTTTTTCAGTAACCGAGGCTCTGAAAAACCGATCCCACAGAGTGAAAAACCGATTTCGTCGCAGATTTCATAAACATTTAAATCTCACAATCAAATCATTCTTATAGTCTTTTAGCTAGCAATATGAACAAAACAACCTAAAAACCAACCAAAAAAACTCATACATTACCTTTCAAACTCAAATACAAGAAGAATCTTCAAAACCTTCAATGGTGTAAACCTTCAATGGATCCAAAAACTTCAATGGTTGAAGAAGTTCGAATGACTAATCCCCTCAATAAATTATTTTTCAGCTGCAATGGATCTCAAAAATCTTCGTAATTTTCGTAATTTTCAGCTGCAATGGAGAAGATGGAAAAGGGAGAATATTGGTAGGAGGAGGAAGAAGGTTATTTTCGTAATTTCATATTTAGGTATTTTAATCATTTTAACTTAAGGATATTTTGATAATTTCGTATTTGGGTATTTTAGTGATTTTAACTTAAGGGTATTTTGGTAATCTTGGGTATATAATGGAAATAGTTTGTTTGAGAGGTTAAAATCAAATTTTTTTAAATAGCTGGGTAAAAACAAAAAAATTTTTTTTATTTGGGTAAAATCAATAATTCTCCTAAATTGAAATAAGAAATGTGTTTATAATATTCTAATCTAAAAAAATTGACACCAATCAGATCAAATAGTTACCAAGACTTTCTCTGATCATTTATTATATGTACAATTTAGATACCTAGTCTCATAATCATGAGACAGTTGCTCGCACATAAGGGAAAGAAACTACCCACACTTAAAACTTGTAATAATAAAGATAATTTACGAGATTGTCGTGCGTCACTTTATTTGATGGGGAAGGCTAAATAAACTCTCCAAATCCTATTTCATGATTCTTGAACAGCTCTTTGAATTCGAATCTTGTGTACCTGTATCCTTTTTTCAAAAAAACTTGAGAGTGGATATAGTTGTTTCAAAAGCATAAATAAATTTCTTTTAATCATTCTAAAACTCTGTGTATTCATGAACTAAGAACTCAAAATTTGAAAATAATTATCATGATCATTAATGGAAATAGTTATCATGATCATTTAATGTATATTCCAAAATTTTTGAGACATGGATATAAATAAATTCCCACATTACTTCAGATAAAATAAAAATAAAGATCCGAAGCACTTGAGAAAACATTGGTCACAATAATATTCGAGATGATTGAAGAAATTGAAAAATAAAGTATAACCATAACAAATTTTTATATTTATTATATGAATGTATGAAAAAAATGTGATACACGCAACCATCCAATGTTGGTAGATGATAGAAAAGAAGGGAAAAATTGATTTTGAATTTAATGCGGAAACGTGGATTTTAAAAATTTTTCCAAACAAAACATACCCGATCGATGCTAGTAATAACAATTCAATAATTAAATTAATAAGATCGAATCTTACCTTTGCATGAATATTGAATTGATCCCTTTTGATTCGCAAATTATTCACCATTCGATATTCCTTGCTATGACTCTTCACAAAAGAAACTGTGTGTGGGCACAATCTCGAAGAATCAAATCACGAAATCTTTTATAAAAGATTATTATGTGAGATGGAGTAATTTGGTGTTTTTAATTAATGGAAGTTTTTGGTTCAAGTAGCCAAAAAATTCATCATCTTAGTTACTAACATAAAAGACCCTTTTATAATAGTAAGTTAGAGTTTTCTAATTTAACAAGGAATACAATTTCCTATTTAAATTGGAAAATATAGTTCATATCCAATACGAAATCAAATTCTTTATTGGTCTAGAACTCTTTACTTTTAATTTAATAAGGAATCTAATTCCTATTAAAACTTCTTTAATTCAATTTAATATGGAATCTAATTCCAATTAAATTAAATTACTATTTCCATTAATTAAAAGATTTTTCATTAAATTAAATGATTCTAAATCATAAATAATTTAATGACACCATTAAAAAATTGAACTCATAATCTCTACAGATAATAAATAATTAACATTTAATTAAATAATTACATATATTTAAATAATCAAATTATTTAAATAATTCGTGAACATGTCCATATGACATTAATAATTGGACAATCCAATTATATTCTTTCATTTATTTCTTTATGTGGTTGTGAGCTAGCAAGGGGACCGAATGGACCTACAATTTGAGCTCCAATAATATCAGAATTATTAATTAAACTCTTTAATTAAATAATTCACTATTATTAACCTTAGAGTTACTCCACTAAAAACTCAAGGTTGCACTCTCAAGATTGTAGATGTTTTAAACAATCTGAATTTTCAGTGTCCATCGATTTAATCATTTCATATGGTTTGATCCTCCACAAGTAGTTCATAATTAGAGCTAGGTCATTAAAGTCCGTTACACCTCTCTAATTATATCTTATTCCAATAAGTACCATTGATTCTCTAATGAACAATATATTCATAACAACTTATGAATTTATCTTTCCGTTTACTCGTAAACAAGAAGTCGAGCGCTCTTATTGTTCAAGACCCGAATCAACACTTTAAGGGAACTACTCATCTACTTCTCGCAAGAAGGAGTGGATTCCACTATTGTGTAGAATGTTCCCAGCCATTTATTAAATCACATCTCCAAAGTACGAAGCTTATTGACCGTAAATCTATAACAGTCTCACCCATGTAAATCAAAAGATATGACTCAACAAATAGGAGTCCATAAAACATTCAGGATTAAGATCAATCCATATATGATCATCTAGTTGATAAATATGAATTTCTTTATTTAACGGATATTAACAAAAAATTCATTTTATCGTGGTCCAGTCCTATATAATCTCTATCATATAAGGTGCCTCCATTTTCATGTCGCCACATAAACGATCCCGAATAAGATCATCGCATCAAATACAAAATGGACCGCAACTGTAGATTTACCACAAACAAAGTACCCAGCTTTGTTTGCTTTCTACGGACTCTTTAGATTACTGATCTCAAACTAAATCCTCTTGTATATAACACTTATATACTTAGTTTGAGATTACATAAGTAATCATGGATGTTACATGATATTTATATGAAGCAAATATTTCATAAATGCTTATCAAAATAAATATATTTTATTTATTAATTAATTTAAACATTTACAAATTACAAGCTCTTAGGGCATATTACCCTAACAATCTCCCACTTGCCCTTAGAGCAGATGAGACATGTCTCGTAATCCTAGACCCTCTAGATGACCTTCAAACACTTTAGCCGTTAAGGTCTTTGTAAATTTATCAGCATGGTTGTCTAGTGAAGTTATCATCTTAATGACACATCTCTTTATGTACAATCTCTTTATTGAGATAGTATTTCTTCTCTATATGCTTCCCTTATTTGTGGTTTCTTGATTCTTTAGAATTGACCACTATATCACTATTATCACAATAAATGGTGAGTGGTTTATCCATATCTAGAACAACTTCCAGATCAATCAAGAATTTATGGAGCCAAACCGCTTCCTTAACTGCTTCACAAGCTGCTACATATTCAGCTTCTATGGTGGAGTCAATAATGCAAGATTACTTAACACTCCTCCATATAATGGCTCCACCACTAAAGGTAAATATTGACCTAGACATGGATTTCTTAGAATCATTGTCCAATTAAAAATCAGATATGTGTATCCTTATGAGATCAAATCCTCTCCAAAATACACAAGCATATAGATTCTCATTCTCCAAAGATACTTGCGAATATGTTTTACAGCCACCCAATGATCCGATCATAGGTTTGATTGATAACGACTGACTACTCCCACTGAATTATATATGTCAGGTCTCATGCATAGCATAATATGCATGAGACTGCCTACTGCAGAGGCATAGGGAATTCGTCTCATATCCTCAACCTCTTGAGATGTCAAAGGACACTATTCCTTTGACAAATGAACTCCATGACAAGAAAAATAAATTACTTTTCTTGGAATTCTTACATTGCAAACCATATAATGATCTTATCAATGTATGATGCTTGAGACAGTGCTAACTATTTGTTCTTACGATCTCATATAATTTGAATTCTAAGAACACAAATACTCTCTCAAATCTTTCATTTGGAATTAGTTAACAAGCCAGTTCTATACCTCAAATAATGCTCTTATATCATTCCCAATGAGTAGGATATTATCAACATAAATTACGAGGAAAACCACTTTCTTATCGATGTTATGCTTGTATACACAAGGTTCATCGACTTTTTGCTTAAAACCATTAGATTTGATCAAAGTATCAAACCTTATATCCCAAGATCAAGATACTTACTTAAATCCATAAATGGACCTTTATAATTTGCAAACCTTTTGCTCTTAACCTTGGGACATGAATCCCTCTGGTTACACCATATAGATGCATTGATCAAGATTGTCATTCAAAATTGCAATCTTGACATCCATCTGCCATATCGCATAGTTGAGATATGCAGCTTTGGATAGAAAAATGTGAATGGACTTAAACATGGCTATTGATGAGAGAATCTCTTCATAGTCAACTCTCTTCTCACAGGTCTAACCCTTTGCCACTAGCCTAGTTTTGAAGGTCTCTACCTTCTTATCCATTTACAACCTATGGGTTTTACCCCATTTGATGGATCCACAAATTTCCAGATAGAGTTGGAGTGCATAGACTCCATCTCAAGATTCAAGGCTTTAAGATTTTTCTCCTTATTAGAGTCATCTATTGCATCTCTATATGCTAATGAATTATCTACTCTGTCATTAGAGATGACAATTAGTACCTCTCCAAAACTATGTAGTAAATAGGTTGTCTTACAACCCTCCTACAATGACGAGGTGGTAGATAACTCTGACGAGAATCTGTCTGACACTCAGAATGGTCTTAACTATGTTGTTATCAACAACTATTGTTGATTGAGTACTGACTGAACCAGATAATAATGAGAAACTAATTGTAGATCTCATCATGTCCTGTGAGATTTTATTTTTCCTCTCTATAATACAATTTTGTTGAGGTGTTATATGAGCTATGAGCTAATATAGAATCTTATTCTTAATCAAATAATCCCCAAACTACGTTTTGAGGTGCTCACCTCCACGATCCGATCGTAGAATTCAATAATTTACCTAATTGGTTTTCAACTTTAGCTTGAGACTATTTGAACTCTTCAAAAGTTTCAGACTTCTATTGCATTAGGTAAACAAACCTATATTAAGAATAATCGTCAACTAAGGTGACAAAATATTCATAATCGCCTCTAGCTTTAACATTCATAGGACCGCAAACGTCCGAATGTATAAGCTCTAGTGGTTCTTTTGCTCTAAACCCTTTTCATAAAAGGTCTTTTGAATATTTTCACATTCTAGACATGACGTACAAATAGGTAAAGAGCCAAATCTTTAACTCACTTAAAAGTCTGCTCTTTTACAAGTTTGTCTATTATGTCAAGGTTACAATATCCAAAACTTAGATGCCAAAAATAGGTATCATCATTGAGAGAAATCTTTTGTCGTTTTGTTTTAAGTTCTTCAACCTTAAACATTTTAGCTTTGAGCAGCTATGAGTTAACAATCTTAATTTGTATAAGTTGTTTTCTTATATTCATGAACAACTATTCAAATAATTTCTAAAAATAATAACTGATTTATTATTAAAAGAAATTGAATATAATTGTTCCATGAGGTTAGAAAAAGAAATTATATTTCCACTAACACATTGTTCAAAACAATAAAACAACTATAAGAAAATAGAAGTCGCACTTCTCTCATTGCTCTAGCTAACACGACATCCTAGGTGCCATCAAGCATGATGAATTTGTTCATAATATAGTTGCTTTGAACTATATGAGGCTCTTCAGAAAAGCCTTCAGTATCATGCTTATTTAGCCAAGCTCAGGAAGACACTCTTCCATCAGGACAAAATTTAGGTCCTTATAGACCAAAATGGCATTCATAGTTATCCCCGTTTAATTTATCATTGGCAAGCATAAACATAAATGGAGACAACATTGCTGAATTAAATAATAATAAAATATTTTATTTAATTGCATTCATACAATATCATAAGTTTGGCATAAAATTAAACGTGATTTATAATACACGAATAATGAATTAGAAAATACCCTAAAAATAATTACTATGCCACGATAATCTAACATGCCACAAATATATGCCACCTTAGGGTAGGTCAAATAATTGTATGTTAGATTGAGAAAATCTCAGTCAAATAATATAACAGAATAACTCTTATTCATATATAATCTGACTACCGTTTATTTCGGTCAAAGAATCAAATTACCAATTAATTAATCTCTTTATGAGTGTAACCCATCATTTCAGATCTCTCAGACTTAACTTGAGAATTGCTAGCCTTAGGGTAGGTCAATCCCAAAATACATCCAGAAATCCTATCCTTTGGGAAGTCAACCTTGATATTGACCAAAATGGACACCACCCTTAGGGGGACGAAAACAAAGCCGTCTCGAGGCGCCATTTAAATCTCACGGTGTTGAACTAATGATGGAGACCGTAGGATATATTGTCATATATCCTTCTCCCACTCATTATTTTAGGATTAGGGTTTTCTACTTAATATTCCTAGGCATCATCTTAGATTATTAACGGCTAAGAAGATAATCTAAGTTACTAGGAATTTGTATGTTACTAGAATCATCATCCAATTAACATATAATAAATTACTAGATGTTTAACTCTTAAAAATCTAATTTATTATAAAAGATCTAATCTAGATAATCTAAACTCTTTAATTATGAAGATTAGATTTAATGTGAAATTACCAATTTTAACTCTTAAAATCTAATCCACAATATAAGCCAATTATGAAGTATATTATTTATTATTAATCATAAAAAAAAAAAAAATACTTCTAAAAGGCTTTACTAATCTAAATATATTAAACTTTTTAAATAAACTAGATTAGTAATAATGTGAATTATTCAATTTTAACTTTTAAAAATTAATCCACATTATGAGTCAATTTTGTGAAATATATCATTTTAATCACATTAAAATTATATCTCCAATTTGTTTACTAATTTAAATAAATTAAACTCTTTAATTAAATTAGATTAGTAATAATGTGAATTATCCAATTTTAACTCTTAAAATCTAATCACATTATGAATACCAATTATTCAAAATATAAATATATTTTAATCATATTAAAACTAATCATATATTGTCAATTTGTGAACCTAGGACTTTCAGCTAAAATCCTAACAAATTATAAAATTGGTATTCTATGTATTATTATCTCTATTTTAACTAATAAACTATTTAATAGAAAAATAAATAATAATACATGTATGCATGTCATGTTATAATGCAACGAGTAGGCACTTTCTATTCTATATGACATATTTTAATGCATGACTATGTTATCAATAAATCATTCATTCATCGCATGATAAATAATTTAACTAAACAACATGTGATTGACCGAGTTCTTTGACTTTAAAAATAATAATAATAATAATAATAATAATAAATTTAAGGTTACAAAAATTAACCAAAGCATTCCTTAGCCTTCACTTGTAGTCTTCATAGTCTTCAAGGTCTTCATGAGTTTTATTGGACTCAAAATTAAATCTAATTTAATAATCAAGAACATCCATCAAATGGATTGGGCTAGAAGCCCATTTCTTGATTTTTAAACCCAATAAAAATTATCCATGTGATTGCCAAAAATAGGACACTTAAGCATGCAACACATTAAATATGCACTGTTTACAACAAAAACATTTTTAATTGTAAAGTCCATCACATATGTGCTGTGCATTCAATGTTGCATGCATGGTTTTGGTGCATGGCAATCAACATGCCATTATGCGTGAATAAGTGAAAGAAATCTTAAAGCCTTGATTCAATCTTTGCTAATCAAATGATTCAATTCTTACATTCATTTTCTTTTTCACCATTACTTTTAACATGAAGAAGTAAAACTCCCTTGCAACCCCACCTAAAACTTTTCCAATGAAATATTTGAAAAGGAGACTTGTTTCTTTCATGTCTTCCATCAAAGAAAAAAAGCTTACCCCGTGATCTTCAAAGGCTGTTTCAATCTTTGCTAATCAAAATCTATTGAGACCACTCAATCACATTTTAATTACTACTTATCATTCCAAAGATATGATACAAACTTTTGCACATGCAATAGGTCAAATTCAGGAGATTGAAAGCAGATTTTTTAAGATTCGTCCCGATAAAAGTTAAGGTAATTATTTTCTCAAAGGTAATTATAGTAGGTGGCTCAGATATATTAATACACATTAATAAAAATGTGAGTTCCCAACATTAAAATCAATAATAACTGTGTCTAAAAAAAATCAATACTAACTGGAAAAAATTAAAATTTTCAAGGCATTACATTATAATCTTACAATTTTTGTTTCTTCTTTTTGTCCATACAATGATATCTAGATCTTTTTTTTTTTTTTGTAAGTTGTTAAGATTAACCCAGGAAACAATTTGAATCATGTTAGTAGGGCACTGATGACATAACCCAAATAAGCAGCTCTCATATGACTTAAAGCAATTCATGTTTGGATGGAAGACAATCTATACACATGAAAGAAAATCTCACCATTTTATTTGAAGGTGGGATGCACCGTCTCTTGAACTAATGACTTGTTATGGGAGGGGGTGCAATTGTTTGCCATCCAATTGACCCCCTTTGCACAACGATAGCTAGTTCTATTATAATTAAGGGTTTTTTTTTCCATAAATGAATTCTTTTTAAAAAGAAAAATTTAAATTAAATACTAACCATTTTTTAAAAATCTTGCAAGAATAATTGCTTTTGCACAAAAATATATTTGATAAAAATATAGAATCTAAATAAAAAGTTATTTTTCAATTTCAGTATTAAAAAATGGTTATTGCCGTAATTATTTTTATAATTGATTATGAGATCAATTTTATTATCATATTTTAATACTTGGTATAATTACTTCACAACACTGTCATACTGTCAAAATTAGACTTTAAATTCTGTATAAAAGTTATTTTACTGCACTTGGTCCACCACGCTGGACGCACCTTTCGTTAATTTGATACGATAAGATATAAAGGGCATTGGCAAAGATGTCCCAAATACACACAAGAGTACATGTTGGTCGGTTGAGATCTTAAATGAACCATGTGTTCTAAGATTCATTAATAATCAATCATGTGGTAAAGGGCCCCTGCTCAGATGGCACGACACAAGGTTGGTTTTCGAATCTGTGCCTTTCAAGAAATTCGAGAGTCCCCATTCCAAGTTGTAAGTTTGTCTCTTGGAGACCTCTATAAACCAAAACAGAGGGGACTAGTTGGTTTTTGCAATCTTCACTGCAAGATTTTGGAGAGTGAAAAAAAATAAAAAATTGCGTTTCCATTGTTCAAGGTACATATCCTCAAGTGAGACGACATTTTAATCAATCGTAAAATTCTCAAATGACATGGTTCATTCAAGCAATTTAATAAATGAGCTCTTGTATGTTTTTTGTTTTTTTGTTGATCCCACCCACTGCTTGTAACCAGATGGATATAATCAAGAAGAAAAAGCCTGATATTAAGAAAAGAGCATAGAGGTAGGACTTTTTTCCGTATATGCTAATTGTCATCCGGGGTGATTTTCAATTATAGAAGGATTATTTATTTGGACTATATCATTATAATCTTGTCAATTTGATTCTGTTGGTCTTCGAGATTGGTTAGCGCCTAAAAAAAAAAAAATCTTGGGTTATGATGTCCCATTCATCATAGCGATGGCTACCCTCTGTCCACATGCCGTACCTATGGTGGGTCCGCCCCTGTCCAATTCCATCCAGTCAAGTGCCACTTTTACGCCACAAGTTTGAGTCTTTGATTATGACTTACACACCTAAAAGGACATTTTAGTTTTGTTACCACTGCAATATTTTGATTTGGAACTTGGTGGAACCTACTTGTCACGACAATTTTTTAAAGCAAATGATTTATTATTTCAGAGTAATTTTTGAAAGTTACATCCCATACCTTCGTAGTGGTTCTGATCCATATTTATAATCAAAATTTGAGTATTATATGAATAAATCAGTATGTAAGTAAATTTTCAATTATTTAGTAAAAAAGAAAAAAAATTAATTTAATCTCTAACATTTAACGAAATATTACTTTTTTACTCACTTATATATATTCAATGTTTATCATTCCTAACATTTTATAAATTTATTAATTTAGTCTAATTGACTAAAATCTTAAGAGTCGAACGCGATGAAAAGTTGCGTAAAAACGGATTTATCCTTGAATTTAGTGAGGATAGTTGAAATGACGTAATTGTCCTTAAAAAGGCTTATAAATATAAAATAATCATATCAATTATGAAAAAAATGTCATTCACAATCTTCCAATCAATCTACCATACATCATCCATTCAAATCTTATTTTTAATTAAAAAATAAAGTGATGGAAGCACTGCTGCTGACAAGTTTAAGATGTGGTATGCATATGTGAAATTACCATTTTAGCACTTATTTATTTGTGAAAAAAAAAATTATATTTAACAAAACATCCAGCTGGTAGCAAATAGATGTATAAATAGCCCAGGTTTGAGATGCCATCTTCAACCTTATTTCTCTTAAACTTCTCATTTTTTTTCCTCTAAAAATCAGTCATCTCTCAAAATCTCTCCTTTCTCCAAAAATCATCAGCTGTGTTCATTTCACATTCATTGTTGTTTACTGATATTATTTCATTTTTGTGCAATAATTTGTGTGCTATTACATCCACAAAATATCCACAAAACGGCATCATCAAGCAGATTAAAACCAAAACTGCACATTAAAACCAAACCAAAGATATTGCACATTAAAACCAAAAAATTTACAGATTTTGCAGCAGTACAATGAGTAAATAAATCAAACTGTGACAAAATAAGTGCAAGAAATTACAGCCTTCAGCAAAGAATCTAAGTGCAAGTGCAAAGAGACAAGAAAAACTTCACTGTCATTGAGCGTGCAGTTCACGGGTTGGTAAATGGAAAAATAATATAACTATAAAATTTCTGTGGTATGCCAGTAGATGGAAGATCAATTAGTTATAATGTATAGACCTCTCGCACTAGAAGAACCATCAAATATTTTGATAAGAAAAACAGAACTGACATTAAATTTTTCAGTTATGTATTTCCATAGACATAGTCAGGATTTGATATTAGGGTGGGTTAGAATAAATTTTCTAAATAAACTTTAACAGTATGAAAACATTTTATAAATTAAAATATGTAGGCATACATAGTTAAATGAGATATAATAAGTTTTATCCCTCAAAATTTATATTATAAATAAATGCATTAACAAAAATAAAAATAAAAAGATTGATCAAAATATTTAAGTAATAAAATCTATCAAATATGAATTATGGTTAATACTATAACATTAATAATCCTTCTTTGAATATAAACAATCTATATTTTAACAATATTCATAATTCATAATTACCACTACATTTAACATAAAAGAGTATGTTAGGAGAAACACTAAAGATATTAAATTTAACTAATATATTACACAATTTATGATTAAAAAAAAAAGATAAAACATGGAAAACTTAAATAAAATTTCACATTTAATGTATGAAATAAGTTCATTACATATATATCATTTAAATAGAAACATAAATATAAATAAGATTTTGAATAATATGCATTTTTTTATATCACAAAAATTTATAAATGAAATATATATACATTTATGTGTAAATGTATGTATATATGTTAAAGGCAGTGATGGACATTTTGGATTGATCTAGAAAAACAGAGCAGTTCTTCCTCCTCAAATAAAGTTACAAGCTTCACTAATTTAATTTCATTATGGATTGATTTAGAATGGTAGCTCAATTCTTCCTTATTAAGAAAATTCAGAAGCTTCAAATATTAAATAATGAATTTTTGTTGTAGTTAGCATTGAAAAGCCGAACTGGAAAACTATTTGCAAATTGACTTGTACTTAACATTGCTTCAAAAGCTCCAAATAAACTTACAAACTTCACTAATTTAATTTTATTATGGATTGATCTGGAATGATAGCTTAATTATTTGTATTAAGAAAATCTAGAAACTTCAAATATTAAAGAATGAATTTTTGTTGTAATCAACATTGAAAAGTCGAACTTGGAAATTGTTTACAAATTGACTTGTACTTAACATTGCTTCAAAAGCTTCAAATATACTTACAAGCTTCGCTAATTTAGTTTCATTCTAGATTGATCTAGAATGGTAGCTCAATTCTTTTGTATTAAGAAAATCCGAAAGCTTCAAATATTAAAGAATAAATTTTTGTTGTAATCGACATTGAAAAGTCAAACTTGGAAATTGTTTACAAATTGACGTATAGTTAACACTGCTTCAAAAGCTTCAAATAAATTTACAAGCTTCGCTAATTTAATTTAATTTTTGATTGATCCAAAATGGTAGCTCAATTCTTTCCTATTAAAAAAATCTAGAAGCTTCAAATATTAAAGAATGAATTTTTGTTGTACTCGACATTGAAAAGTCAAACTTGGAAACTGTTTGCAAATTGACTAGTAGTTAACACTATTTCAGAAATTTCAAATAAATTTATAAGCTTCGCTAATTTAATTTCATTTTGGATTGATCTAGAATGGTAGCTCGATTCTTCCCTATTAAGAAAATCCAAAAGCTTCAAATATTAAAGAATGAATTTTTGTTGTAATCAACATTAAAAAGTCGCACTTGGAAACTGTTTGTAAATTGACTTGTAGTTAACACTGTTTCAGAAGCTTCAAATAAACTTACAAGCTTCGCTAATTTAATTTCATCTTGGATTGATCCAGAATGATAGCTCAATTCTTAATCATTAAGAAGATCCAGAAGCTTCAAAATTTAAAAAATGAATTTTTGTTTTAGTCGGCATTGAAAAGTCGAACTTCGAAACTATTTGCAAATTGACTTGTACTTAACACTGCTTCAAAAGCTTCAAATAAACTTACAAGCTTTGCTAATTTAATTTCATTTTGGATTGATCCAGAATGGTAGTTCATTGCTTCTCTATTAAGAAAATGTAGAAGCTTCAAATATTAAAGAATGAATTTTTGTTGTAATCGATATTGAAAAGTCGAACTTAAAAATTGTTTGAAAATTGACTTGTACTTAACACAACTTCAAAAACTTCAAATAAACTTACAAGCTTTACTAATTTAATTTCATTTTTTATTGATCCAGAACGGTAGCTCAATTCTTTCCTATTAAAAAATTTCAGAAACTTCAAATATTAATGAATGAATTTTTGCTGCAATCAGCATTGAAAAGTTGGACTTGAAAGAAAATTGTTTGCAAATTGACTTGTAGTTAACACTGCTTTAAAAGTTTTAAATAAACTTACAAGCTTCGCTACTTTAATTTTGTTCTAGATTCATTCAGAATGATGGCTCAATTCTTATCTATTAAGAAAATTCAGAAACTTCAAATATTAAAGAATGAATTTTTGTTGTAATCGACGTTGAAAAGTCGAACTTGGAAACTGTTTGCAAATTGACTTGTATTCAACACTGCTTTAGAAGCTTCAAATATACTTACAAGCTTCGCTAATTTAATTTCGTTCTAAATTAATCCAGAATGGTGGTTCAATTCTTCGTCATTAAGAAAATCCAAAAGCTTCAAATATTAAAAAATGAATTTTTGTTGTAATCGGCATTGAAAAGTCGAACTTGGAAACTATTTGTAAATTGACTTGTACTTAACACTGCTTCAGAAGCTTCAAATAAACTTACAAGTTTCGCTAATTTAATTTCATTCTGGATTGATCCAGAATGATAGTTCAATGCTTCTCTATTAAGAAAATTCAGAAGCTTTAAATATTAAAGAATGAAATTTTGTTGTAATCAACATTGAAAAAATTGAACTTGAAAATTGTTTGAAAATTGACTTGTATTTAATATTGCTTCAAAAGCTTCAAATATTAGAAAAAATTCAAAAGCTTCAAATATTAAAAAATGAACTTTTGTTGTAATCAATATTGAAAAATTGAACTTGAAAATTGTTTGAAAATTGACTTGTACTTAATACTGCTTCAAAAACTTCGAATAAATTTATAAGCTTCGTTAATTTAATTTAATTTTTGATTGATCCAGAACGATAACTCAATTCTTTCCTACTAAAAAAATCAGAAACTTCAAATATCAATGAATGAATTTTTGTGACAATCTGTATTGAAAAGTCGAATTTGGAAACTTCTTGTAAATTGACTTGTCCTTAACACTGCTTCCCATCTTTTAACTGTTCCGCGTCCTTTCATTTATATAATAACAATTTATTTTTCTATCTTCCTATCTGTCGATTACCTTTTTCAACCTATCACCTGTCAACCAAATCTTTAATCATTATTTTTCTACTTTACATTACATTCCCTAGCACGCCGCACACTCCACTCCACTCCATTGGTTTACATATATTTTAATCATTAATTCAAACAATAAATAAATATATATAATTTAAAATAAGAATACCACAGTTTTTTTTTTTTTTTTTTTTTATAAAACTTCATTTAAATCCCTAATGTTTTCAAAATATTATATTTTAAAGCTCTTCAAAATCAATATTTTTATCAATAACTTTTCTAAAACTTTTAACAAAAATCCAAACTGTTAATCAACAATGTTCAACGATAATTTTAGATAATTTAAATTATAATTTATTAACTTAAATTAAAGGATATTATAAATATTTTAATTTGTAAATTTATTATTTTATAAACATATTCCAATAATTTATATATCATCAACAACCATCAAGAGTAAAAATATTATTTTACATATTCAATTAGTGTTGATTTGGATCTTTTTGAAAAAAAATTTAGAAATTAAGAAAAATATAGTTATT
Source organism: Litchi chinensis (assembly GCA_019925255.1). Classification (NCBI taxonomy): domain Eukaryota; kingdom Viridiplantae; phylum Streptophyta; class Magnoliopsida; order Sapindales; family Sapindaceae; genus Litchi; species Litchi chinensis. The sequence goes on along the minus strand of CM034462.1, from coordinate 7,126,747 downwards.
TAAAAAAAAACTTTAAAAATATGATATTTTTTGAAATATCAAGATATTTTTTAGGTGGAGGAGTCGGGGCAGAGAGAGGGTGAGGCTCGTGAGGTTTGTGCGATGGGGGGCCAGCTCTACATTCCTTTGTTTTTCATTTGGTTATTTTAGTCTTATCAATTGCAAGTTACAACTACAAATTATGGTTGTTTAGAAGCCCTACGTCCCTTTGTTTTTTGTTGTGTGTATTTTTCGGATTCAGTAGATGGGCTGGTAAAAGTCCAATTTAGGCCCATTTAAGACCCGATAAGAAGGCCCAATAAGGTCAACGTAGTCAAAGCCCATCAGACGAGGCCCAGTGTTGATTCAAAGACCATCAAGACTTCCAGCTGGCATCAACAGACTTATAAATACAGCCAGGTCGCAGCTCGCCGCCTGCGCAGCTCGCTTCTCAGCGAGCTCGAGTTCGAGATCACCATGACACGTCAGGTCGCTCAGATACGTGATAAGCACCATATCTTCCAGATCAGGCAGTTACCAAGTTCAATAGTGATTCTCTCTCCGAATATGACAATTGCCCAATCAAACCATGATTTCCTCATCAGACATGGAGATCAATTCAAAATCAAATTCAAGTCATCATTATCTTGAGATAAATATAGTAATTTCCTGATATTATCCGAATATATTAGGAAGTATAATTAATTTATAATTCGTTTCCTTATTTTTCCCAATTGTTTAGGGAATGTAATTAATTCATGATTCTTTTCCTGATTTGCTACAACTAGAATTGTAACCCTTCTTTCCCTATAAATAGGGATTGAACACATTGTAACGAGGACAGACAATATATTGAATAATATACTGTCACTCTGCAGAGATTAAGAGTTGGACAGTCGTGGACGTAGGCCTATTATTGCCGAACCACGTAAAAGCTTGGTGTTCTTCGTTCGATTCTCTGTTTCTGTCTTTGTCTTTTCTTGGTTTTCGTGTTTTCTCACATTGATTGCAGGTATTGGGCATTGATTGCTCGTCGACTGAAAATCAACGTCGACATTTTTCATTTAGTTATTTTTGTATTGCCGATTACAAGTTACAACGTCAAATTATGGTTGTTTAGAAGCTGACTTAAACAATTTATTTGTAAATATTTTAATTGAACAATTTTTTTTTCAAAAGAAAATATATTTTGGTTGTTTCAGAGAGCTATTGGCGTAATTTTGCTAGTGTAATCATTGTTTTTGAATGTTTGGACAGGTTCAGAGCCACATGCTGCCATTCTAGTGCACCCATTTATTCATATTCACACAATGGCAGTAACATGGTTAAATCTTTCTCATCAACCATCGTATTTTGAGGCTAAGACACTATTTGCTTAATGAAAGTGGAGCATCTCTAGCTCACTTGGATATTACTTTTCTTTTCCTTTTAGCTCTTTGCCTTCTTTTTAACAATCTTATAGCAAGAATTTTGGTTGAGGATTCTTCTCCAGGTTTTGATGTACGTGTAGAGAATAATCTAAATTTCATTCCATTGGGCGGTGAGTTATTACTGCAACTCTATGGGGACCATGAGGGGAAAAATCACAGCGGAGGATACCACAAAATGAGCACCATATATTCCTAGGGTCCCTATCTACAAGAAAAGACAGCAGAGAAAGTGTTGCATATTAAATTATCTGCACTCGTGATACACATTTTTAAGCAATGCCCTGCACGCGTCTACCCTTTATTACAATTATATTCCAAATTCCAGTTACCTAGCTAGCTCACCTAAGGCTCAAGTCTCTCTTTGAAGAGCAGTACTGGTAGTGGCTAATTCCTCCTTGGATTTTCAAGTCAATCTTATTGTTCACACTTGCTTTAATTATTGTTTATGTCCTATTCGCTTTAAGTCATGACATCATCCCAGTTTTATGGGATAAGATGCCCCCATAAACGCCCAAGAAATGGTAAATAATATACTCTTCTCACTTTCTAGAGTTTCTGTAGCATCAAAGAAACAAAAATTATGCTCGGTTACATTCTAATATATATATATACACATATATTTCTATGGTGGGCCCCATAAATATGGTTTTTAGTAGCTAACTTATGCGATTTATTTGTAAATATTTTTTTATTAAACCGTATCATTGGGATGCTATTAATTTAATCATCATTATCTTTTAGATTGAGTCAGTATTCGGAAAAATAGAAAAAAAAATCTTGGATTATTATGTGCCATTCATCATATCGATGGGTCCCCCCTACCCACATGCCATACCTATGGTGGGTCCGCTCCTGTCCAATTCCATCCAGTCAAGTGCCACTTCTTCGCCAAAAGTTTCTTTTTTCTTTTTTTGTTGAGAGAAGGTAATTGTGTTAAGCACAATAACCATAAAAGGGTAGGAAAAGTAGACATATTGAGCTCCTAACTTAAACAGCCAACTAGAAAAGGTAGAGAGCCAAACAATTGAAGTGTTAAAGTCAAGGGTTCAGTTAGCTACACTATAAGCAACTTGATTACAATGTCTATAGATAAAAGATATTGTACTAATATCGGGGGATGAAATGAGAAGTTAGATGTCTTGTACAAGATTATGGATGTCAAGCCCCGTAGAAACTTCTCCATCGCAGAGACTGACAACCTCCAAAGCATCAAATTCTACTCCACAAGTTTGAGTCTTTGATTATGACTTACACACCTAAAAGAACATTTTATTTTTGTTACCACTACAATTACAATATTTTGATTTGGAACTTGGTGGAAACTACTTGTCACGACAATTTTTTAAAGCAAATGATTTATTATTTCAGAGTAATTTTTGAAAGTTATATCCCATATATTCGTAGTGGTTCTTATCCATATTTATAATCAAAATTTGAGTACTATATGAATAAATCAGTATGTAAGTAAATTTTCAATTATTTAGTAAAAAAGAAAAAATCAATTTAATCTCTAATATTTAATAAAATATTACTTTTTTACTCATATATTTTCAATGTTCATCATTCCTAACATTATAAAAATTCATCAATTTAGTTTTACTGACCAAAATCTTAACAGTTAAACGTGATAAAATTGTATAAAAATGGATTAATCTTTGATTTTAGTTAGGATAGTTAAAATGATATGATTATACTTGAAAAAGTTGACAAATATAAAATAATCTATCTATTATTACAAAAATATCATTGATAATCTTCCAATCAATCCGCAATACATCATCGATTCAAATTTTATTTTTAATTAAAAAATAAAGTGATGGAAGCGCTGCTGCTGACAAGTTTAAGATGTGGTATTCACATGTGAAATTACCATTTTAGCCCTTATTTATTTGTGATTTAAAAAAAAAAAAAAGGTTAATATTTAACAAAACATCGGCTGGTAGCAAATAGATGTATAAATAGCCCAGGTTTGAGATGCCATCTTCAATCTTATTTCTCTTAAACTTCTCATTTTTTTTCCTCTAAAAATCAGTCATCTCTCAAAATCTCTCCTTTCTCCAAAAATCATCAGCTGTGTTCATTTCACATTCATTGTTGTTTACTGATATTATATCATCTTTGTGCAATATTTTGTGTGCTATTACATCCACAAAATATCCACAAATATGGCTTCATCAAGCAGATTAAAACCAAAACTGCACATTAAAACCAGACCAAAGATGCTGCACATTAAAACCACAAAATTTACAGATTTTGCAGCAGTACAATTATAAAGAAATTAAACAGTGACAAAATAAGTGCAAGAAATTACAGATTTCAGCAAAGAATCTAAGTGCAAGTGCAAAGAGACAAGAAAAACTTCACTATCATTGAGCATACAGTTAACGGGTTGGTAAATGGAAAAATCAGTCCTAATATAACAATAAAAGTTCTGTGGTATGGCAGTGGATGAAAGATCAATTAGTTATAATGTAAAGACCTCGCACTAGAAATACCACCAAATATTTTGATAAGAAAAACAGAACTCTGACATTAAATTTTTCAGCTATGTATTTTCATAGACGTAGCCAGGATTTCATGTTAGGGTGGGTTAGAATAAATTTTTTAAATAAACTCTAACTTTAAAATATATAGGCATATATAGTTAAATGAGATATAATAAGTTTTACCCCTCAAAATTCATTTTATAAATAAATATGTTAATAAAAATAAAAATAAAAAGATTGAACAAAATATTTAAGTAATAAAATCTATCAAATATGAATTATAGTTAATACTATAATATTAAGAAGCTTTCTTTAAATATAAATAATTTACATTTTGACAATCATAATTCATAATTATTACTATATTTAAAATTAAAGAGTATGTTAGGAGAAACACTAAAGATATTAAATTTAAATAATATATTATACAACATAAGATTAAAAAAAATAAAATATGAAGAACTTAAATAAAATTTCACATTTAATGTATGAAATAAATTCATCACATATACAGTATTTAAATAGAAATATAAATATAAAAAAGATTTTGAGTAATATACATTTTTTTTTACATCACAAAAAATAATAATAAATGAAATATATATATACATTTATGTACATGTACGTATATATGTTAAAGGCAATGATGGACATTTTGGATTGACCCAAAAAAGCAGAGCAGTTCTTTCTCCTCAAATAAAGTTACAAGCTTTGCTATTGTAATTTCATTATAGATTGATCCAGAATGGTAGCTCAGTTCTTCTTTATTAAGAAAATTCAAAAGCTTCAGATATTAAAGAATGAATTTTTGTTGTAGTTAGCATTGAAAAGTCGAATTTGGAAATTGTTTGCAAATTGACTTGTACTTAACACTGCTTTAGAAGCTTCAAATAAATTTACAAGCTTCACTAATTTAATTTCATTATGGATTGATCCAGAATGATAGCTCAATTATTCTCTATTAAGAAAATCCAAAAGCTTCAAATATTAAAGAAAAAAATTTTGTTGTAATCGACATTGAAAAGTCGAACTTGGAAACTGTTTGCAAATTGACTTGTACTTAATACTGCTTCAGAATGTTCAAATATACTCACAAGCTTTACTAATTTAATTTCATCCTGGATTGATTCGGAATGGTAGCTCAATTCTTTTATATTAAGTATACGTTTGGTACAGCTTATCTATTGGCTAAAAGTACACTTTTAATGTCAAAAGCTCTACTTGATATATATATATTTTTTTGCGTTATTTGATTAACATCTCAGTAAAGCTTTTAACAAATTAAAAAAACAGAAAAAGATCTACTCGGAGAAGCTCAAAATTTAAGCTTCTCCAAGTAGATTTTTTTGAGTTTTTTTTTTAAAGATTAAAATGTCCACTATACTCTTATTTTATTTTATTAATATTTTTATACCCTTATAACCTTATTATATATATATTTTTTATAAATATAAACACATAACCTTCATTTTCATTCATTTTTTACTTTATAAAAACTTTTGAAAACTCCTCTTTAACTAGTAAGTTTTATATATTTTATGTTTTTTTTTTTTTTAATCTTTGTTGTTATGAATACTATATGTCATATTTATATATAAATATAATGCAATTATTTTATTATTGGTTCATTGATATATACTTACATCAAATAATTATTGGTTGTTTGATTGACTAATTTTTTATAGTTGAGGTTGAAGTCATTACATTCTTAGAATGAATATGATATTCCTCTTTCTCATATTTTTTTTTGATAAATTAATAATCTAAAAGTGCTTTAAAAATAATTTAATCAAACAGTCTATAATTTAAAAGATTTTTTTTAATTGACAATCAAATAACCAATAATTTTATTCCAAAAGATCTATTTCTAAAAGATCTACTACTAAAAGATCTATTTTTAAAAAATCTACTTAGAAAAGCTATACCAAACGGATCTTAAGAAAATCCTGAAACTTCAAATATTAAAGAATGAATTTTTGTTGCAATGGGCATTGAAAAGTCGAACTTGGAAATTGTTTGCAAATTGACTTGTAGTTAACACTGCTTTAGAAGCTTCAAATAAATTTACAAGCTTCACTACTTTAATTTCATTTTTGATTGATCCAGAATGCTGACTCAATTCTTCTCTATTAAGAAAATCTAGAAGCTTCAAATATTAAAGAATGAATTTTTGTTGTAATGGGCATTGAAAAGTCAAACTTGAAAAATGTTTACAAATTGACTTGTAGTTAACACTACTTTAGAAGCTTCAAATAAATTTACAAGTTTCGCTAATTTAATTTCATTTTTGACTGATCCAGAATGGTAGCTCAATTCTTTCTTATTAAGAAAATCCAGAAGCATCAAATATTAAAAGAATGAATTTTAATTGTAATCAGCATTGAAAAGTCAAACTTGAAAAACTATTTACGAAGTGACTTAAACTTACAAACGTCACTAATTTAATTTCATTTTGGATTGATTCGGACTGATAGCTCGATTCTTCCTTATTAAGAAAATCCAAAAACTTAAAATATTAAAGAATGAATTTTTGTTGTAATGGGTATTGAAAAATTGAACTTGAAAACTGATTGCAAATTGATTTGTAGTTAACACTACTTAAGAAGCTTCAAATAAGCTTACAAGCTTCACTAATTTAATTTCGTTATGGATTGATCCAAAATGGTAGTTCAATTCTTATTTATTAAGAAAATCCAGAAACTTTAAATATTAAAAAAAAAGAAGTTTTTGTTATAATCAACATTGAAAAATCGAACTTGAAAACCATTTGCAAATTGACTTGTATTTAATATTGCTTCAGAAGCTTCAAATACACTTACAAGCTTTGCTAATTTAATTTCATTTTGGATTGATCCCGAACGATTTGAAAATTATTTGAAAATTGACTTGTACTTAATACTGCTTCAAAAGCTTCAAATAAATTTACAAGCTTCACTAATTTAATTTCATTTTTGATTGATCAGAAGGGTAACTCAATTCTTTCCTATTAAAAAACTTCAAATATTAATGAATGAATTTTTGTTGCAATCTGCATTGAAAAGTCGAACTTGGAAACTTTTTGTAAATCAACTTGTACTTAACACTGCTTCCCATCTTTTAACTGTTCCGCGTCCTTTCATTTATATAATAACAATTTATTTTTCTATCATCCTATCTATCAATGACCTTTTTCAACCCATCACCTATCAACCAAATCTTTAATCATTATTTTCTGTACTTTACATTACATTCCCTAGCACGCGGCACACTCACACTCCATTCCATTTGCTATTACATATATTTTAATCTTTAATTCAAACAATAAATAAATATATATAATTTAAAATAAGTATACCACAGTTTTTTGAGGAAACTTCATTTCAGTCCCTGATATTTTCAAAATATCATATTTTAAACTATTTGCTTAATGAAAGTGGAGCATCTCTAGCTCACTTGGATATTACTTTTCTTTTCCTTTTAGCTCTTTGCCTTCTTTTTAACAATCTTATAACGAGAATTTTGGTTGAGGATTCTTCTCCAGGTTTTGATGTACGTGTAGAGAATAGTATAAATTTCATTCAATTGGGCGATGAGTTATTACTGCAACTCTATGGGGACCATGAGGGGAAAAATCACAGCGGAGGATACCACAAAATGAGCACCATATATTCCTAGGGTCCCCATCTACAAGAAAAGACAGCAGAGAAAGTGTTGTATATTAAATTATTTGCTGAATATAACATAGCTAAATGTAGAGATTTGCACTCGTGATACACATTTTTAAGCAATGCCCTGCACGCGTCTACCCTTTATTACAATTATATTCCAAATTCCAGTTACCTAGCTAGCTCACCTAAGGCTTAAGTCTCTCTTTGAAGACCAGTACTGGCAGTGGCTAATTCCTCCTTTGATTTTCAAGTCAATCTTATTGTTCACACTTGCTTTAATTATTGTTTGTCCTATTCGCTTTAAGTCATGACATCATCCCATTTTTATGGGATAAGATGCCCCCACAAACACCCAAGAAATGGTAAATAATATACTCTTCTCACTTTCTAGAGTTTCTGTAACATCAAAGAAACAAATATTATGCTCGGTTACATTCTAATACATATACATATATATTTCTCTGGCGGACCCCATGAATATGGTTTTAACAAGCTGACTTAAGCAATTTATTTTTAAATATTTTTTATTGAACAGCTTATTTATAAATATTTTGATTGTTTCAGAGAGCTATATTGTCCAAATTTGCTAGTGTAATCATTGTTTAACCAGTAGCTCACGCTCATTTGCAAGCTCAGTGCCAACTAGCGCACAGCCAAGCGTGACTTACTGCCAAACGCACCGCTCTCGTGCGCCCACTCGAACGAACCAGCGCATACAACGTGGAGCACGCTGCCTCAGAAGTCAAAACGTAATAGTCCAATTTCATCATCCAAGATCAAGACTCCAACATGCTTTTTCACTAATTGCAAATTACTTATAACATAATTGCTCTGTAATGTCATGCACAGAAGGTATGTTAAAATGCTTGTAGTGTTACATGGGATTAGCTCCCAATTTATGAATGCAATAGTCGTGCAAATTTATCTACCTCATTTTTAGCTCATCTTTCGAGGAATTTTTTGACATCAATATTATTATTAATAGGTGGTTTGGAAACTTTTGGATTTGATATTTTTAAATTATTGCTTTATTAACTATCCATCACAAGCTTTAAAAATATGATTTGTGTTATGGTTATAACTGGCTAGAATTGTCATTCAAATGTGTTTTTAAAAATAACTAAAGAAGTTGGTGAGTCAAAATCATATAATTTTGACATGATTGAGAAAAGTTACAACATTATTGTATAATAAACTTGGATTATGAAATAAACCTCATCCATCCAGATTGCCACCTGTCTCTAATCTCAACCGCAAATTAAAAAAACATGTGCTCCACCCAAAAGTTTGACATTTGACCGGCAAAAAACAATATTTCTGGCCAACCAAACTAGCAAATCCAACGTGGCAACACCGACCCACTTACCACCAGGCACGTGTATCACTCAACCACCCATTTGTATCCACATTAAAAAAAAAAAAAAATCCACTAATTTGTTTTTTTATGTTTTGGCTTTAAATTCGATGGATTTGATTCTGGGTTTTTTTTTTTTTTTTTTAAAAAAATTATTATTATATAATTTGATAGATTGACTTCAAGTTTGGTTATTTTTCAGTTTGATTTTAGGGGTTGGGATATTGAAGATGGAAGAGATGGATGGTGGCGATGTGCTCGGAGATGGGCGATGATAATTGAGAAAGAAGATAGAGAGAAGCAGCGACGGGTGAAAGAAAAAACGGAGAAAAAAATAAATTTTGTTTTTCAATTTAATTTCATTTTTTTTAATATTTTATTTGTTTTGAATGTTTTAATTTTAGATTTAGATTAAATGACTTTTTACCCTTTAAATTTTAACAATTCGCTATCAGAAAGATGACGATAGGGTGGAAAGTGTTCATTTCATGAAACTATGAGTCGTTTTTTTAACCATTTCAACAAATAGCGGGGTGTAAAGTTATCATATATAAAACTATAGAGTGTTTGTTAATATTTCAAGTAAATGTTGGCAGTTTTCTATAAGAGTAATACTACATTACTAAAAAATTTATCTAAATTTATTGTCCTAATGATATAATTATCATATTATCAATAAATCATCCCAAATATCACCCACCAACCCAATCAACAAATTCGACCCACCTTGTTATTGTTCTTTATTTCAGAATCCAGTCATATAATGAAATATTGAAATGATGTTGTTTTGTGAGAGTTCCTTTTAGTAGGATGGAAGCTCAACAATAGCATATTAGAAAAATGAAAATAGTTAGCTATTAGAAAGAGAAAGACGAAAACCTATACAAAAAATTGAGTGCTTTTAAGTGGTCCATGGAATGCAAAGAGTTAACAAATTGTATCATTTTGACATGACCTGGAAATGTCACAACATTATTACCAAAAGAAATAAACCTCATCCTTCCAGATGAGATCACCACATGTCCAAATCTCAACCGCAAATTTAAAAAAAAACAATTCTATTTTCTCCTATAATTTTACATAATAATAAAAATCTCTTCATATTTTTAAAAATCACTATTATCCCCTTATTGGTTCATCAAATAGATGAAATATATTTTATAACATATGAAAGTTAAAAAAAAAAAATCTCTTATTATTAAAGTTAATACTAAAAATTAAAATTTAACTGTTAATATAGGAAAATAAAATTATAGAAGTATTTTGATTATTTTGATTATTTTAATAATAATATGAGATAAATTAAGATTTTTTAAAATTATAAATGAGTAATTAATGATTGCGCCAAAACAAAGTCGGATTATCCCTATGAAAAAAAAAAAACACGTGCTCCACCGAAAATTTGACATTTGACCCAGCTAACACAAACACATTACGCGCCAACAAAACCGACGATCCGACGTGGCAGTACCCACCCACTCACCACCAGCCACGTGCACACTCAACCGCTATTTTAAAAAATCCATCTTCTTCTTGTCCTCCATTTCACAGAAGTCCAATCAATCAGACCATTGAGACGATGCCGTATTGCGAGAGCTCCCTCCAGGATGACGGAAAGCTCAACACTAGCGTGAGGGTGTTCTACAGGACATATGGCCATGGACCCACCAAAGTTCTTCTCATTATAGGTCACACCCATTTCTTTTTCTTCCCATTTTTTTGGGGCTTTTAATCGGTGTTTTCGAGTCGTTCACGGGTTTTTTTTGCAGGGTTGGCTGGTACACATGATTCGTGGGGCCCACAGATTAAGGGGTTGACGGGTACGGACACACCCAATGATGATGAGGCTGCTGGTGGTGGAGGAGGTGGAGGAGGAGGAGGAGGAGTTGAGGTCTGTGCGTTTGATAATCGTGGTGTGGGTCGGAGCTCCGTGCCCACTAAAAAATCCGAATATACGTGAGTTTTTTTTTGGGGGGGGGGGGGGGAGGGATTGGATTGAATTGGATTACTATTTGCATTATGTTTTCATTGTATATATATACATATATTTTCGGTTTTGTAAATTGTATTGAATTGAATTGGATTACTATTTGGATTATGTTTTAATTGTAATTTGTTTGATGGGTTTATTTTTATTTTTTGTTTTTGGATTAAAAAGATACAGTTTGGTTGGACTGCAGGACTAAAATAATGGCGAAAGATTCAATTGCTTTGTTGGATCATCTGGGGTGGGAGAAAGCTCATGTTTTTGGTCATTCAATGGGTATAAATGAATTCCATTTTTAGTCTCTGTGATTATAGAATTGAGTTAGACTTATTATGTGTGTTTGTTTTGATGAAACCAGGGGCTATGATAGCTTGCAAGGTGGCAGCAATAGTGCCTGAAAGAGTTCTTTCCCTTGCCTTATTGAATGTCACTGGGGGAGGTTTCGAGTGTTTTCCAAGGGTATGCTGTTTATTCCATTGTTAAATTTGTAATGCTGTGAAATGTCGTAAATTGTTAGTTGTAGAATGTGGTAGGTGATTATATGTTTGTGCTAATGAGGGTTCAGTTTATGTTTGAAAAGGATTGAAAAAAGCTAGGACAAAGATAGAAAGTGTTTTTGGTGTTTGTTGGGCAGGCAAAGTATGAATGAAGAACAGGTTGGGGAAAACATAGAATAAAGATGGTGTTTCTGGTTGTGTTGGATTAGACGAAAAAGTGCTCTTGCTTTTCTGTTCTAGGTTGTTTTAGGTAGGGGCAATCTGGTCCTTGGATTTCACATTTGGGTTAGCCATTAGTTTAGACTAGTCCATATGATTATTTTGGTAGTTGATCATTAAACATTAAAGACAATCTTATAATTGTTGAAGAGGGACCAATGCATTGTAATTGTTTTTATAAAATTTAGGCACTAGGTACTCTCTTTCTCCTTCCCATCGCAAGAGAAGTGCATTAATTAGTTGTTCTCTGAGGTTTTAGATGCTTGTGGACGCAATAGGCAAGGGCAGAAGTGTGCATCAATTAGTTATTGTCTGAGGTTTTAGATGCTTGTGGACGCAATAGACATCTTCCCACAAGTTGTATAAAATTATTGAATACGTTGGTTTCTGACACTCGTACAAAGATTTCTTAGTTGGGTCAGGGTGAAACTTTTCCATTTTATGTCTTGGATTAGAGGTTTCTCATTTTTAAATTTCATGAAAGCTGCTGCCACTTTGATTTCAAGTTATTGATTTTGTTTAGCTTACTGAGTTTCTGAACAAGAAAAACGAAAAGGGTCAAGGGTTGAGATTCAACTGGAATCAAAACAATGATCCACTTTTGTTATGACATGAAACAAGCATACAGTATATGTTTTTTAAATCAAACAATATTCAATAAAGTTTTCATGGACAGTGTATGTATAAATGCAATCCATGTTTTATATGAGCTTGCAGATGTTGATAATTTTAATACATACAGCAATCACACATACCTTTTGCAGAAGGGTAAATTAAAAAAAAAAAAAAAACATGTATTGTGTAAACAATTTAACCCATGACATTTTTTGTTGTATGCTTGTAGCTGATTGAATTATTTTGTTTTGTGCAGCTTGACCGTAAAACTATATCAATTGCCATCCGTTTCTTAAGGGCAAAAACTCCTGAGCAGAGGGCAGCTGTGGACTTGGACACTCACTATACTAATGTAAAATAAAAAATGCTTCATTTGCCTACCATTTTGCTAATCTTGAGCTATCCTAGAATCAATGATCATCTGCACCACATATGAAGTTCCCTAGCTCTAACACTATGCATTGCAATTTTTGTTTTTCATTCCTTTTCTGTATCAAGACAGTCGTAGCATTCATTTTGTATTCCTTACACTCTAAATAAAATCATTACTTATTCTGACCTTAAGAAGAAAAACTAAATTTTACTGTTGTTCAGGGGCATCTTATACATATCCTTGTTACATGTGTTGTGCAGGAATTTCTTGAGGAATACGTTGGACCAAACACCAGAAGATCAATCTTATATCAAGTAAAACAACCTCCTGCCTTGCATGTTAATCATATTGATGAATTTGAGGGATTTTTATTTTTATTTTTATGTTTATAATTTTTTTATCATTGTCATTTTGATAAGGATGAATTTGAGTTTCCCTAACACTTAACACACAAGACTACTTTTTCCTAAACCTAGAAATAATCGACTTTGATGGCTTTATTTTTATTTTTACTTATGTTCAATAAAGATGTCCCTATCTTGACCTTAAATTTGTTGCTTGCAGGAGTATGTAAAAGGTATAACTGCAAGTGGGATGCAATCTAATTTTGGTTTTGATGGTCAAATCCATGCCTGCTGGAAGCATACAATGACACAATTAGAAATTGAACGGATGTGCTCTGCTGGATTTCTTGTATCAGTCATTCATGGCAGGTACATAGTTAACCTTGAACATTACTGCTACATCAGTTTCTACAGTCCCCTTGAATGTAGTCATCAAATTGTCTCTACAATCAATATTTTCCATAAAATTTTCATGAGATCCTAATCCTTTCCACAGTTTGTTTATATTAGAATTGTGTTTTATTGTTGAAATGGTGTAAATGAAATACGCCCATCATTTTTTTTTTTTTTTTATAATCACAGGACCATGGTGTAAAGAAGAATATCGAGTTTCATGGAGTAAAAAGCTTTTAACAATTTTTAACAATATGGATAAGACATTATATGAACATAATTGTCTACTTCGATTTTGAGGATAGATGAAATAATTTGTGTGTGTTATCTTAATTTATCTTTTGGGATCCAAAGTCAGATAGCAAATCCAATTATGGAAGATGATGTAACAATCTACATCAGTATAATATTTTATCCAGAAATTCATACAAAAGGACAAACTGTCCAATTTTGTCCAATATTAAGACTCCAAAATGCTTTTTTACTAATTGCAAATTACTTATAACATAATTGCTTTGTAATCACATGCACAGAAAGTATGTTAAAATGCTTCCACTGTTACATGGGATTAGCTCACAATTTATGAACGCACTAGTTGTGCAAATTGAGATTCTCTCTATATCATTTTTACCTCCTCTTTCAAGAAATTTCTGACATCAATATTATGATTAATAGGTGGTCGGGATTTGATATTTTTAAATTATCACTTTATTATCTATCAATCACAAGCTTTAAAAAAATATGAGGTAGAGATGAGATGAGGGATTGTATCATAATGAGTCCTCAAGAAAGGAATTTAGAAAGAACTAATTTGAGGCTTTTAATGTGTGTAGCGATGATGTAATTGCTCAACTTCGTTATGCAAGGAAACTTGCAGAGAAGCTGTACCCAGTTGCTAGAATGGTAGAACTTCATGGAGGGCACCTTGTGAGTCATGAGAGGCCAGAAGAGGTATTTCTTTTGTGTAATAGATTTAAACTGTATCAGATAGGCCATTGTAGGCCATTGATTGATATATTTGCAATCAAAGAATTATTTTATGAGGGGCATAAAAATCAAATTCGAGCAGTAATTGGAATAGTTTCATCATTAAATCAGTAAAGAATATCGTAATTGAACTAAATTTGATGAAGATAAAAATATTAATATCATGTTATGCGTATATATAGTTATTATGAATAGTCTGTTGTAACTTCAATGTCTATGAAATTTATGATATATGTTCATATTTATTATCAAATAAAATAGTCAAACAAATCATAACTTTCCAAGTGGATATAATTTTCCCGTAAAACTGAAGAAAACAAAGTACCAAACTAAGTTTAAAAGAAAATAATAATTCTAATGAACCATTAGTTAATTTTCTGTTGTCAAATTTTATATGATACTATACAACCTCATAAAACGATAGAAGTCTTTGTTTTTAACAACTTGTGCCATTATAAGAAAAATTTCATGTCAAATCTTCTGTAACTTCTTATCGATGTATAAAATAGTTAAATACAAACAATGACATTGTACCTTTTATCCACACTAGGCATATTTTATCCCTGAAAATATGAGATATTCTTCTCCTCCATTGTGAGTCGTCTTCTAACATGTGCACACACCTGTGTCATCCCAATCTCTCGATGCTGTTGGCAATGGAAAAGTCTTCCCTATGTCGATGTATGCATACCCATCCACTAGAATCATGAGTAGGCAACACTTTTTTTGGGTTTACTTGACATGACTCTATCAAATGGATGTGCATACATTCAGTGTGCTAAAAGCACTCCATCCTTAATAGTCATGCTCCAATCTACAACAGACTACTAAGTGTTTTTTTCCTTCATTTAGAAATTCCCAACAAAAATTGCCTAGGTTTAGTAGATGGTCTAGTATCTCTCTAACAAGAACTTAATTCGCTGTTTAGAAGATGGGAAATACACATAGAGTGGAGGAGGTTGTAGACAGGTAAATTTTCAAGTATTTTATCTTTTTAAAAGGGAATCTTCATGAAAATGTCAATCCCTTATTTATTTAACTTGATGGAAAAGGACTAATGATACTAGACATCAACAGGGAATTTCATAATTAATGGTATCCACATATATTTAAGATAAACAGTTAGAAAGGTCCTTCAATCCATTTTATAGTCATATAGAGTATCTATGATTATCCTGAAATGACAAGCGATTTTCAGAGTTTGACATACAAAGTAGAATACTGACATGTAATGGTAGATAATATATCAAAAGTGATTCTTTAAAGTTCAATGTTCTTCATTTAGTAACATGCTAATGAAACCCATATATGTTGATTCCTTGAATTTCAGGTTAATCAAGCTCTCATTGATTTGATCAAGGCATCTCAAATGAAGTTGAGCCCTTATGATTGGACTAATTTACCCACCAAAATATCTGGTAAGCATGTAACAATCAAGATGGTCTTTATATCTATTCCACATGTGAACTAGAAAATATGGACCCTAGGTGCATACTAGGTGAAGCTTCTCATTCTTTTTCTTCTTTGAAGAAATTTCCCTGCACTACGTCTTGAAGACACAAACTAATGTCTTAGACACAACTATGCTACAAAATTACCTGAATGAGACCAAACCTGCCCGTCACTACCTCTCAAACACAACTGTCATCTTCTTAACCTGTTAGCTGAATTATGTAATTCTATGTCTTTCTTCTGCCAAAATGCATTGGCATTGTCACATCCAGGATACAATGAATCTAATTCTGTGCAGTTCAGTAGGAACTCCAGCAAATATTTTACCCAATCGTGCATGACCCGGCAAGAAGGGTGACACCTGCTGATTAAAGGGTTTCAGTCATTACACATAAGTGCCTACATTAGGGATTAACTGACCTGGAAATATGGCCAGATATTGTAATAGAACAAAGTCTCTGAACAAGACTAGATTACATTGGGTGATAAATATGGCCACCGGCATTCTCCGAATACTGCAATAGAATTCATTGAACAGGATATAACCACCACTATGAATAGTTATGCTACAGAATTCTAGTTTCATTGTTTGACATTATGCCTGATATACACTTCTCCTTGCAATGGTTTTCAGGTACAGGAATATCATTTGGAAGATCAAATGCGGAGCAAAGAAGCTACATAAAAAAGATTTTAGAGAAGCTACAGTTTTTCCTATTATACCTCTTTGGTCTCTTCATGTTGGCACTTCAGAATGGTAAAAGGCTTCTACGGTATCTTAAACCTGTTAGGGTTGGAGCTCCCCTCACTCAAGCTAGTATGCGATGAATCCCTTTTTTACAGGTAAATCGAACATTGTTTCTCCATCTCAACCATATCTCAACCCAAAGAATTGGAAAATAACTTACATCATTTCTACCCTTTTTGCAGGGTTTCATTGATTTTGAGAATTTTGTGGCTCGCTGCGTTTTTAAGCAGTCCACATACACATTACTTATGAGTGAATTTACGAATAATCGGTATACTGCAATTAAGAGAAGAGTTAGCTGGTGGTGAATTACTCCCATGTCTCTCTCTAGCTCTCTGACCAATTTTACTTGGAACAGATGATGCTAACAGTCATTGTTGTATCAACATAGATAAATGCCAGGAAATCATGCACAAAAACAGCACATTATATGTACTTGAAGCAGTAAAAATATGTTTTACTGCATGTATTCATGAAGTAAACAAAGGGCCTAAAAGTTCTCTCATACTAGCTAACACTCTTGCAAATTCTATATATAGACTGCAGTTGTGTGGTCTATAAATTAAAGAGAGCTTCTCTAGTATAATAATTGTATGAAAAAATTTTGAGGACAATGGAGAATGTATTTGTATCGTTACAGATTCGTTAAAAAAAAAGTAGTATATAAATTTGTCTTTACCAATTAGTATCGTTACAAATTCATTATTTTACTGCTTTTATTATAGACCATCTATACTGGAGATTCATCGTATAAATTATATGACAGGCAATTTCAATAACCGGAAGGGAGATATACTTTACCGGGATGATAACATTTGATGCGGACTCCAGGTTGTCATGAGAAATTGCTAGTGAATAGTGAAATGGTTATCACTAATTGCTAATTCTCTCATTCACTTGAATATAAGCAGAAGTGCTTTAGGAAGTGCTTGCACAGAAAGTGCTGTAACGATAATCACATGTTACAATGAAATTGTCAAGGTTAACAGAGAAATTGGATACTACATGAATTACTTCCCTGTATCCAATTAACAGTTGTGGCAATCATTGACTCAATTGAAAGTACGATTAACTGCCAAAAACTCCATAAGTAATGATAATTGATAATTAAATCCCTCCTAGTTTAAGAAATAAGCAAAGAAAGCCCTTACGAGGTGTTTTACTGTAGTTGGCTTTTCGATAAATCCGGGAGATATTTTTTGGTTATAGAACTTTAAATTTAAAAAATTAGAAATCAGAAAATAAATAAATATATATATTGGATAATAAATTCAAATTCAAAGTAAGTCAAAATAATTTCTAAAATGCAAAAAATAAATGAAGTATTATTAAATTTTAGATAAATTGAAACTTCTTTTTTTATAAAAAGTAGAAGTTGAAAAACCACTCACCTGAAGGGAAACATCAGAATTGACATTTAATCATTCTAAAGATTTATTTATTCAGTTTTTTTTTTTTTTTTTAATTACTATGTTTTGCTAAGGGCTAAAATTAAAGCAATCACAAAAGTGCCTCTAATTAATTTAAAAAAATAAAACACCCACCCCCCCCCCCCCCCCCCCCCCCCCCCCCCCCCCCTCACAATGTTAAAAACAATTGTAAATGCTTTTACAATAATATTACCATCTTAACCTACCAACTTTCAACACTAATACACTACATCAAATTATAACAAGAAACAACACCAAACTATTTATTTATTTATTTTTCCTTCATTACAAGAGTTCTAATCAACTAGACTATCTCCTAGAGACAACAGTGAAACGTTAAACACACTGATTACACCCCCCCCAACCCCATGCACCAACACAAGGATTTATTCATTTACATACAAGTTTTATGTACGGGTTCAATCCTAAATATATATATTTGTTCCCATTCATTACAAGAAATCTAATCAACTAAACCATCGCTTTCGGACAATAATGAAGGGTTGCATGCATAAACATGTTAATTTTTAAATTACGATAGACAACAACTAATACATAGATCAAGCTACAAAGTACAGCGCGGAAGTAGCACAACGCCACCTTTATTTCACCAACCAAATAATAAAAATACCACATAAACAATTAAACATATATATATATGTATGTATGTATAAAGTTTGCATGCATGAGAGTGAGAGAAAGAGAAAGTGAGAGAGAGAGACTTGCCTGGTAGTTATTTGTGGAACTCTAAGAAGGAGAAGAAATGAAACGAAATGAGAGAGGGAAGAGTAATATTCGATGGTAGCAAACAAAGGAAAGATGGTTGATGCTTTTGGATTTTGGAATATGCTATTGTATTATTTATGCCCCCACCATGTATAGGACATTCTCATATTAATAAGTTTCCTTCAATTATTTCAAAGCCTAGTGTCTCACTTTTTTTTTTTTTTAATTATTATTATCCACAAACTGACGTGTAGCACGTGTACCAATCAATCTTAAATTTTCGCGTCCTAATTAGGGCCTGATTAATTCTATCCAGACTAAAATAATATTTAAAAAATAAAAATTGTTTAAGTGATTAACTTAATGGGACAATAATATTAGTAAGATAATTGATAATAGTTGGATTGTGTGAGTGTAATAGTGAGGCATAATTACAAATAAATTATTTTAAAGATTCAAAATATCTGTCTTAATGTTTTATTTGTTTGAATTGATATATATATATATATATATATATTTGAGAAGTTGTTTGAATTGATATTATAGTTGGGATGTTTTATTTGAACCCCAAGATTTAATTAATGGTGTTTAAACTTTCCATTACAAGTCGAAAATATCTTTAATATAAACTTTAAAACAAGACTGAATAGAAAATAAAACAACATAAAATACCAAAAAAAAAAAAAAGGAAAAAATGATACGCTATTGCTTAATATGAATAGTTGAGTACTTTCTTTGACTTTAAGAAGTTAAGGTTTGAATCTCGTATTTGTTCTGGTAAGATATAAAGTGCAGTGTGAGTCTCCTCTTTAACAGGAGTACTTATTTTTTATTGGAAATTATAAAAAATATCCATTTAAAAAGGGTAAAATTTGTTTTTACCCACTATTTTTAAAAAATTACTTTTAACCCCTCAAACAAATATATTGCTTGATATACCTAAATTATCCAAAATATCCCTGGACATTTTTACAAAAAAACCCTGAACAGTTTAAAATTTACGAAAAATCGAATGATGAAATTACGAATAAGCCCCCCCATATATATACCTCAAAACCGATGGACTACAGCCACAGTCCATCGATTTCTCACTCAAAACCAACCGGTTTTTGCGGAACCCGAACCCGATCGCGACCCGATCTTCCCCGCGACGTTTCCGGCCATTACCGCGACGTTTTCGACCTTCCCCGAGCAGCTTCTACCGCCGGCGAACCTGCAGAAAGTGTGAAGGTTAGATTTTGATATGTTTGTTGTATGTTTTGATTGAGATTTGGTATTTTGATATGTGTGTTTGTGTTATGGATGTTAGTTTAGGATGATTAAGTTTAGAATAGGTTGGATTTAGTGTGTTTGGTCGTATTTGTGTTGAAAATGGTCGATTCCGACGAGAGAAGAGTTGTAGGGATCGGATCGATTTTTGAGATCGGTTTTCCATGATCGGTTTTTGAGATCGGTTTTTCAGATCATTTTCACGATCGGTTTTCCACCATCGGTTATTCATTTCGGTTTTTCACGCTCGGTTTTCCATAATTGGTTTATTCATTTCGGTTTTCCACGATCGGTTTTCCATTATCGGTTTTCATTTCGGTAACAAATGAAAAACCGATCGTGGAAAACCGATTACGGATAACCGATCGTGGAAAACCGAAATGAATAACCGATGGTGGAAAACCGAAGTGGAAAACCGATCTCAAAAACCGATCGTGGAAAACCTTAGTGAAAAACCGATGGATTTCATTAACCGGTTTTTCAGATACCTTCAAAAACTGATCCTTGTCATTTATCGATTTTTCAGATGCCTTCAAAAACCGATTCAGTTCAAAAACCGATTCTGCTACTGATGATTTCTTTGCTGTTTTTCTTTCCCACAGATGGATTTCGACTATAAATATAGTTCACACACAATTGACAGACATACGAGCGGGAACACACACATTGGTCAAAGATTGGTTAATAAGATAATTGTCGTTATTAATAGAAGAAAGCTATACAATCGGTTCATAGCAGAATGTCCGTTTGGACATATTTTGAGGATAACTAATCATACGACTGCTGGTTCTGTGATTTTGTGGGTGCTTGCTAGAGAGATAAATGTAGTGGATGCACGCCGTGATGAGAGGTGGTTTGAAATTGGGGAGAGAAGCTATAGGTTTGGGAAACAAGAGTTTCTATTGGTGACCAGACTTCCTTTTGGGGGCATCGACCGTAAAATCTTCGAAATAACTCCAAATGATCCAAACGATCTCTTAGGGCGAATGTTTAATGGAGTGTCACCGGATGTGAGGGAGTTGGTCACATTTCTTGAGGCAAGAAGTGATAGAGGGGAGGGAGACCGTGCAGGGCAGGATCCGATAGATGATGAAGATCTTTTAAAGTTGGCGAATGTAGGGATTGCTTTCCATCTCTTTATGGGATTGGATGATAGAGCTAGCATTTATCCATTTATGTGGGTCCTCATTGAGAGTACAGAGAGATGGAAGACATTCCCTTGGGGCACATTATGCTATAGTGTCTTGTTACACCGTCTCGACAAGGCACTTAATGAAGAGCGGGTCAGAAATCCCCCAAAGACCATTAATATTTATGACTATGTGTTAGCATTTCAGGTATAACTAATACTTTCAATATTTATTGCTTCCTTCTATTACATTAACTATATATGGTTATATGTATGTTTTAATCAATTTTGCATTATATATTATCTGACCATTACTAACTATATGTATGTTTTTTGTTTAATCATTGTTACATTATAGTGGTGGTTAGTGGAGTTGTTCCCAGTGTTACGGGAGAAGATATCAAAAAAGACCCGAAACCCGGAAAGCGATCTACCAAAATGTATGAGACAATCACTGAAGAGAACACCCACAAATATACACAGCCTAGATGATTTCCCCCCTGTAAGTGGCAAACATAACCTAAATTTGTGTCAATTATTTTTTTGTTATAACTATCGTTATTTATATTAAGTATATAATTGTAGTATAACTAAATATATTGATATAATGCAGATAGTTGGCATTCGGCAAACCTTGGAGCCTACTGACGCCGAGAGGGAGATGGATTATTGGAAATCGTTTAATCCGAATCATATAGTTCATGATGAAGTACATAAATATGGCGGCAGGGGGAGTGATGATGATGATGATGATGACGATGATGATGACCATGATGATGGTGTAGGGGATGAGGCTGAGATAGAGGTTGATGATGAGGTGGAGGGAGAGGATGATGATGAGGAGGTGGAGGGAGAGGATGATGATGAGGTGGAGGGTGACGATCAGCCACTTAAAGACGTCCGAAGCGTGCAATCCGAATAAGAGGATACCTTATCAGAGTTTCGGACAAAGAAGGCACATGATGTACAGCACGTAGATTATGAAGTACAAATATTATATTATATAATAAAATTATTCAATAAATTTCAATTGTAGTAAATGCAAAAGATGTGAACATGTTATGTAGTAGTATGGAGTGTGAAAAAGAGACGGAGTCTCTAAATATGATAGACGAAGTGTAATTTGTTTAAATATGCAGGTTGTATTTTCTTGGATACTCAAAAAACAGGGGAAACTCTGTCAATTTTTTTTTTTTAAAATTAAGGGTAGTATGTAAAATGATATATATTTATGATTCTATGAAACATGTGAAGCGGTTGTTTGAGTTTATTGTGGATTTACAGAAGACAACCCATAAGAAGTTAAGTAAAATGGATAGGAGGCAAAAGGCAACCTTTCAGATGGTAAGGGAGATAGATAGTAGGCTGAGACGGGTGGAAGAGCATTTATATATTCCCAGGCCTCCGGTTGCTAGGCATGATCCAGATGACGACGATGACGATGATGATAATGATGGTGGGAGCTTTCACATGTATTACCCATCACCACCACCACCACAGCAGGACGAGGGTGTCCGTCAATCGCCTATTGATGTAGGCCAGTCAGCCATCCATGAGGAGGATGAAGGTGATCATCAGCCACCTCAGCAGTCACCCCATCAAGAGGAGGAGCAGGTGACCAGCAGCCATCTCATCGGTCACCCCATCAAGAGGAGGAGCAGGGTGACCAGCAGCCACCTCAGCAGTCACCCTAGCAGGAAGAGGAGCAGGGTGACCAGCAGCCACCTCATCGGTCACCCCATCAGGAGGAGGAGCAGGGTGACCAGCAGTCACCTCAGCAGTCACCCCAGCAGGAGGAGGAGCAGGGTGACCACTCCCATACGGACTTAAGAGGTGTATTTGGTGTAGACACTGAGCGTGAGCATGACCAGGTAGACTTTGTATCCCTATTGTGTTGCATTCTGAAAGATAATTGTTATTATTAATATTATACATGTTTTTAATTTATTTACAGCTGCAGGATGAAAGCATGCACGAACGAGGCAAACGAAAGACAAAGCTAGCAGCATCTCTACGGACACCGTACACGGATCCGGGGCCAACGAAAAAGAAAAAGAAAATGGTCCAACAGCAGAAGGAGGAGGTGGTAGAGTCTATAGACCCTGTAGAAGTGGTCTATAATGAATATAAAGCGGCAATCACATTGGATCTCAGGTATATTAAAAAAAAAAAAACGTTTCTAATTTTTGTATCCTTATTGGTAATGTAAGAAAATATATAATAATGTTTAATATATTTTTTTTTTGAATTGTAGGTGTTCGATTGATCGTTGTGGGTGGTCTGTGATACCAACCACATTGGTCACACTCGAGGATGTGGACACCTGGTTGACTAATGAGCACATCGATTCTTATTTGATGTGCCTAAGAAAAAAAGGGTGGAATGAGATGACAGATCGTAAATACGCTGTCCATGACACTTCTTTGTTTGTAAGTATTTACATTTAAGTTAGTTATGCATTTATAATTTCATATTACGGTCGGTTGATTGGTAGTAACATGTTTAATTTTTATCATGCAGACAATGATGACAGCGCATTATAGCTCACATTACGTCCGCAAACAAAGAACATTTGATCCAGTTACAGCTGATGTACCCTTAGAGTGGCTTGCATACGGTCGTGGGCATATAGACGCAGCAGTCCCGTGGTGGCGGGTTGATAGTGTAAGTGTAGTTCGAACGTTAATATTTATTATATGATTATCCCTTCTAGTCCTATAGTACTAACGTTTTGAAATGCAGGTGTTGCTACCGTGTAGCTTGAATCAACAACACTGGAGTCCTTTGTGAGGTGCGCATTAGAGAGCAAAGAATCATAATGTATGATCCCTTGGCAAATGTTGACATAGCCTATCGACGAGAGCCACTTGAGCCGTTGGTACGTTTGATGCTTATTTTGTTGTGGTTCATGGGATTTTACGAGGAGACACATGTACCTATGCCATCCGTGGATGTCCGATGGAAAGTTCAACGTCTTGGACAATCAGTTGTGCCCCAGCAACCTGATGGGTGAGTAAGTTTATAGGTTAATTAATATATAAATTAATATAATGTTAATATAATTATCTTAATGTATATAGTTTAACATTAATATAATTATATATTATATGTTATGATTAACATTAATATATAATTATAGCTTAATTATTATACATAGTTATATATTAGATATTTAATTATTATACATAGTTTAATATTATGATATTTAATTATGTTAATGTTAATATATGTTTATATTATTATCTTAATGTATATAGTTTAACATTAATATAATTATATATTATATGTTATGATTAACATTAATATATAATTATAGCTTAATTATTATACATAGTTTATATATTATGATATTTAATATGTTAATGTTAATATATGTTTATATTATTATCTTAATGTATATAGTTTATATATTATGATATATACAGGACAAGCTGCGGAGCATATGTGGCCATGTACGTGCGCGACCTTGTGCAACGGAGAACGAGTACATGGAAATCAAGAAAATGTGAGACCGTTGCAGATGTCATTGCACTGAGGGCCGAGATTGCCAGAGACATATATATGTGCTCAAAGCCGATATATAAAGTTAATAATTTTGGAAAATGGTTTGTAGACAGTGATGGAGAAATTGTATATAAATAAATTAATTATTTTTTTATTATTACTCATTATTTATTTGATGGTATTGCATTCTATATTTTCCAATTGCCAACAAATCATTATAATTAAACATTATAGTTAATAATATAATGTTAAAATAATATAATATTAACATATATTATCTAATGTTAATAAATATAATTAATATAATATTAATCTAATGTTAATATAATAATATAATGTTAATCTAATGTTAATATATTAATATAATGTTAATATAATGTTAATCTAATATTAATCTAATGTTAATATAATAATATAATGTTAATCTAATGTTCATCTAATGTTAATGTAATGTTAATTTAATAATATAATGTTAATCTAATGTTAATATATTAATATAATGTTAATAATATAATGTTAATCTAATATTAATCTAATGTTAATATAATGTTAATCTAATATAATCTATTATTAATCTACTGTTAATATAATAATATAATGTTAATCTAATATTAATCTAATGTTAATATAATAATATAATGTTAATATAATATTAATATATTAATATAATGTTAATAATCTAATGTTAATCTAATATTAATCTAATGTTAATATAATGTTAATCTAATGTTAATCTATTATTAATCTACTGTTAATATAATGTTAATATTTATTATATAATGTTAATCTAATGTTAATATAATATTAATAATATAATGTTAATATAATGTTAATCTAATGTTAATATAATAATATAATGTTAATATAATGTTAATAATATAATGTTAATATAATGTCATCTATTATTAATATAATGTTACTAATGTTAATAATTAATATAATGATAAAATGAACATAATGTGTTATATATTAATATAATATTAATAAATGTTAATATAATATTAATCTAATGTCATCTAATGTTAATGTAATGTTTAATGTTAATATAATGTTAATATATTAATATAATGTTATATGTTAATATATTAATGTTAATCTAATATATAATGTTAATATGTTAATATAATGTTAATATAATGTTAATCTAACGTTAATCTAATGTTTATCATCTTAATCTAATGTTATATAATAATATAATGTTAATCTAATATTAATATATTAATATAATGTTAATCTAATGTTAATATAATGTTAATAATATAATGGTAATATAATATAACCTTAATATTATATTACATTATATTATTAACATTATATTAACATTAGATTAACATTATATTATTATATTAACATTAGATTAATATTATGTTAACATTAACCTCATATATATATTAACATTATTATATTATTAACATTAGATTAATATTAGTTAACATTATATTAACATTATATTAATATTATATTAAAATTATATTAATATTAGTTAACATTAGATTAACATTAGATTATTATATTAACATTAGATTAATATATGTTAACTATAACCTTAATATTATATTAACATTATATTAATATATTAACATTAGATTAACATATATTATTATATTAACATTAGATTAATATTAGATTAACATTATATATATTAACATTATATTAACATTATATTAATATATTGTTGACGTCCGGAAACGGTCAACCAGAGATTCTGGGGCCAGACGGCGGACTTGGTAATTAAGGATTGATTGGTACTGGTCGAAGGGTAGTAAATGGTATATTAATGGGATGCTAGGTTGGTGATAATTAATTCAGGTGGAGGAATGTGTTCCTGGTAGTTGGTCGGAGTTAATAAATTGATGAACAAGTAATTAAAAGAAAATGAGAGAAAGAAAGAGAGAAAACACAGGGGTTTTCACGTGGTTCGGTGACTGCACCTACGTCCACGGTCACTCTGGAATAATTCCGGCAGAGTGATGGTTCTCCAGTATTAAGCTTGTTGTACAGTGAAAATGTCTCCCTCTTTATAGAGGAAGGGAGCTCACAATAAAATAATACAAAGGAAAAGTTTACACGTTATAGGCAATGGCTAATTTCAACTAATCCTGACATTGCCATGCTGCATTAATTGTAAAGGTAATGATGGTTTCCTCTCTGCACAGGTCTGCATTAATTACGCCTGAAGAGGTCTTCACTTCATTAAATGCTTCTGGGTAATTGTGCAAACAGTTTCTGGCTGGAAATCATGGGGGTTGGCAGTTCTGACAACTTGCTGCACACGGTTTCTTATAGGTGGACTTTCTGGTCAGCCAGATGTATGCTGGAGAGGAGGTGAGGCGATCTGGAGGTCATTGCGAGCTCGCGATTGGTGCGACCTCGCGGGCTCTTTGGGCTGAAAACATTGGCAGGTGACACGCTGAAGAACTGTCGCTAGCTCGCGACCTGGATGGCCTCGCGAGCTGGGCTTGCAATTGTTGGCTTTGTCTTTGGGCTTTCTGGGCCCTTGCTTCTGTTCAAATTAAATGGGCGTGTACTAGTCCAGTTGGGCCGAACCAGAAAATGGGCATAACATCAAGCCCCCCAGCTCTCTGTGCGTTTTGCGGACTGGGAGCTGAAATAAACACACAAATGGCGCCCATTTTCAAATCTTCTGGTTCCGTTTCAATTTTCGTACTGTAACCGCTGACACGTGGCGTCCATTCAGGCGTTGGAGCCGAAAAACGTGTCTCGGGACCGTACGCATTAAATGCGCACGTCTTGTAACTGACAGACGTGATGGCGTGTGACCGAGATTGATGCCCAGCCGTTGGATCTTTGGCGGTTATACCTTTACGCTGGATCGGATGGCTAGGGGTGGACGAGCTGGTCTATATAACCCACGGGTCTCCTCATCTCTTCTTTTTGCTTTTGATACGACTACAATACTTGTTCTTTCTATTTTCCATTTTTTCTTCACTTCTGCTTCTTCTGGCCTACTGTTCGTCGCTGGACAACCCCTTCGGACTTCGCTACTACGAAGATTAGCCACCGTGCTCAGCATATCGCACTCGGTTCGAGCAAGGTAGTCCTCTTCTTGTTGTTGTTGTTTTGTTGTTTTTTTTTTTTTTTTTTTTTTGTGACATGGTCTGTCTCTGGTTAGGATTGTCGTTTTCTGCCTTCGTAACACGTCTGTTGGTCCCTGTGAGCTTGTTTGGCCCTTAGGGAGTTACTGTGTCGGTTGCCTGGGTATTTGTGTACGCTAGGGGCGACCTGTAAACATAGGATTAGAAATATGTAGACTTGGGGTGATATTGTACCTGGCAGATTCGTGTCTCTGGGCCTTTTCTGGTCCTTTAGAGACCAAGTGCGCGACCTGACAAGTAGGACAGCTGTCTTAGGAGTTCTTTTCCTGTGTCTTGTTAGGATCAGTATGCTGTAGGCGTCCTGATGTCATTCCTTCTGTGTTGTAGATGTCAGGTCGTTCGCGCACAGGTCGGGGCAGGACTGCTGCTTCCAGGAGGCAGGCAGGTCGCCAAGATAGCGAGGCTGAGGCTACGACCTCGCGAGCTGGTCCGTCGAGCGAGGAGATCGCAGGAGGGGACGAGGTCACTGAGGAAACGGACACCCCTCCCTTTAAACCCATGTTCTCGTCGCTCACCTTTGAAAAGTTGGAGGCTTGGGCCCGGGAAGTAACCATCCCCTTGGGGTGCAGGGCTAACGTTCCCGCGGACACTGATCAAGCCGCTTATCCCCCTACGGGCTTTATTGCGATCAGCAGAGAGCATATGGAGCTCGGCTTCAGGTTCCCTATCCCTGGATACCTCAGGGATTTGCTAAACAGCCTCAATCTCGCACCGTTCCAGCTGACCCCAAACTCATACGCTCATTTGACCACCCTGGCTACGGCGTTCCGTAAGCACGCACTAGGATTTCCCACACCCCGCATCATCCGCAGCCTTTACAGCTTCAAAGCGATCTCTGGAAAGGAAGGGTTGTACTACGCCACTCCTCGCCAGTCTTCTGACTATAGGGCGTTTCTGCCTCAGAGCTGTACTAAGTCAAACGTAGGGGAGTATAAGTCCAACTGGGCCTGGTTCACGTGCCCCTCGATTGCTGGACTGAATAACACGAGTTTCGTGGAGGAACCTAGTAGGGACATGAGTACTCAAAACAACATCAGTAGCACTATTCATATGTGCAAACATGCATAATGTTTATTTACTTATTTATTTATTTATTTACGAGCTGACTTTTACTGTGCAGACGTCACAGCTCCTAAGGGTAAACTCAGGCAGGACGAGCTCGCTATTCTGAACTCTTTCGCAGCTGCCAAGGAGCCAGAGGAGGACAATTTCCCTTCCGGCAGCGAGCTGGTAGCTCGGGGTCTATCACCATCTGCTTCAAACCCTCTCTTGAATACAGCTCGGGACCTGGGAATAAGGGGGAGAGCGAACGAGGTCGCCCGCTGCCCTTATTGATCCTACCCAATCAGAGTCAGAACCACAACCTCTGCAACAAAGATCACCGAGCACGAGCTTCACCACCAGCACTTCTTCGGATAATATGGGAAGAAAGCTCACCATGTCCGTCCCTCCCCTCAGGTCAGTTCCACCTGCTAAGCCGAGGCCGAGGTCGTCAACGTGGACGACACCTCCTCAGACCGCTCTCAAAGAGCGCCCTCACAAGCTGCTGCAGTTGCCCCCTCTCCGACCAGGGCAGCTGCAGTTCCTCAAAAACGGGCTGCCCCAACCGCAGGACGGAGTTCTCCTCCAGCCAAGAGGGCCACAGTCTCTGCCGGGGGGGACTTACCTTCGGAGCCAGAGTCTGAGGCCTTGACCAGGAAAAGAAAAGGGAAGGCTATAGCTCCACCACCACCTCCAAAGCAGAAAGGCTTCGTTGCCGTCCCTTCGGTCGGTGGGGTCGTCATTCGGACGGGAGCCAGGTACTGGGTGCGCCAGCACGACCGGCGAGGTCTGCAACAGTTGGACAGGCAGATTCTGCCCTCCCTCCTGATGCAGTCAAGGAGATGGAATTTTTTAACAGCTTCGTTGAGCTCGTTCCTGAAGTGATGGGAAAACGCAGCCCGCAGCTACAGAAAGAAGAGCTTACAGGCCGTACTTTAGCGACCTATATAGCTCGCCAAGTTGCGCTGGTAAGGTTCATATCCTGTCATACTTCGATTCTGATTTTCCCCTTCCTTTTTAAAAGGATCTTGTACCATTTCTTTTGTTGTTTCAGCTCGGTATGGCGTCTGCAAAGTTAGTAAGGGAGGCAGACATTCACATCAACGAGGAGGAGGCCTTCAGGATTTCTCAGGTACAGTTTGATGAGGAGAAGAAGCTGCTGCAGGAAGAAATCAATCTCCTTCAGAAGAACTATAGTGAGCTTTCTGCCAAGCTCAAAGACGCTGACGCGGCCTTGTCGCAGGAGACTGCTCGCAGGGAAACTGAAGTCGGCAAAGCCCAGACAGAAATAAATAAGCTGAAGGGAGAGCTTGCTGGTGTAAAGGTAAAGCTGCAGGTCGCTGAAGATAAAGTGAGCCAGCACTCATGGGACTTGGCAGCAGCCAGAGGGATGCTCGCGAAGTCTGAGGAGAAGCGGGCTGAGGCAGAGGCGAGCTTGGCTCAGACTAGGGAGAAGCTGACCCAAACTGCGGAGGGTATTGAAGCTAGGGTAGATCGGGAGCGGGATAAGATCGAAGAAGAGGTCGAGAGGAGAGTTCCTGTATAGCATGTGGGAGCACTATTCGAACTTGGACTATTCCTTCTTTGGGTCAGAAGGGGTCAAAATGATCCGAGAGTTCGTGGAGCTGGCTGCAGGTGCTCAGAGCACGCAACATGCTGATACTTCCTCTGCCCCTCCAGATAATCTACCTGCTGACTCAACCCCTTCGCCAGAGCAGGTCCCCGAGGTACCTCCAGTTTTAGAGAATCCTCCCATGTCTGAACCCACAGCAGAGAAGCTCCTTCTGATTTACCAGCTTCTGAGTCCGTTCCTGAGGCAGAGCCCCCAGCAGAAGCAATAGTTGGTCCTGCTCCTTCAGACGCACCTGCTGATATCTAAAGCATTTTTATTTATTTTCTCCTTTAAATTCTTGTAACTTTCTTCATTTGTTGGAATTCATATGACGAGCTTGAAGCTCGGATTTATAAGACTAAGTTTCCTGCACAATCTCGATATTTTGTCCAAGCATATATATGTATATTTAGTTACATAATAGGTAGCGAGCAGGTAATAATAACACAATTTTAAAGTGTTAAAATTTTGTTAAGGAGATCACAATCGCGAAAATTATATTAACTTTCAAACCTGCTAACTGCAATAAGCAATTTTACTCAAGCGCTAGCTCGTAAGGGCTTGGGCTCAGCAAACAACTTGGCTGAATAAGACGTTTTGTAAGCCTTAGAAGATTGGCAGGGACTTACTGTTAGTGAGGAACTAGGAATTTGCTTGTCCTCTCGGTTTTAATAATATCGAGCGTGCTTGTGGCAGCATTTTCCCAAACTTTGGGTTTAACTCGTGGGTTCATTTCGTAGTTCAGGAATGAGCTAATTTGGTGAGTCCGCGGGCATCTTTATATATGAGAGGCGTAGCCTTACCCCCCCTGCGACGCGAGGTCGCGGGGCAATGAATACGCGAGTCCGCGGGCAGCCTTATATATGAGAGGCGTGGCCTTACCCCCTCCCCGAGGTCGCGGGGCAATGAATACGCGAGTCCGCGGGCATCTTTATATATGAGAGGCGTGGCCTAACCCCTCCCGCGAGGTCGCGGGGCAATGAATACGCGAGTCCGCGGGCAGCTTTATATATGAGAGGCGTAGCCTTACCCCCTCCGCGAGGTCGCGGGGCAATTAATACGCGAGTCCGCGGGCAGCTTTATATATGAGAGGCGTAGCCTTACCCCCTCCCGCGAGGTCGCGGGGCAATGAATACGCGAGTCCGCGGGCAGCCTTATATATGAGAGGCGTGGCCTTACCCCCTCCCCTCCGGGCGCGAGGTCGCGGGGCAATGAGAGAAGCCTTACTCCCGCGAGTCCGCGGGCAGCTTTATATATGAGAGGCGTAGCCTTACCCCCTCCCGCGTGAGGTCGCGAGGCAAGATGGCTGCGAGCTAATAAGATGAACTTGATGCCTGATGTGAACCTCCGTTAGTGAGGGTAATACGGATGAATTAAGTATCAGTTGATGAGGCGTTCTCAATTGAGGCCTTTTGTGGAGATTTATTGCCAGAACATGGTCGTGACTTTGGCAGGCCATTTCATGTGAGAACTCCGGTTGGCGAAAGATTCCTTGGAATTTATACAGATGTCTTCAAGGAATAAAAATATGTATATAAACATATATGATAATAGTATCGCAGCTTGATTACTTTGAGAAAGAAATTTCATTAGCTTTGCTCTTTTAACATGTACATTTGCTGGCTTATCCAGCCCGCTTTCTGCATCACATTTGACATATAAAACAGAAAACAAGTGAAAGCATGTTTACAGACAATCGTCAAGAAAGAATCATGTACAAGGTTAGAGCGAGCTGACAGTTCTTAGGTGTAATATGGCCGCAAGTGTTCAGCATTCCAGGCACGCGGTAACTCAGCCCCATCCATGCTGGCTAAATGATAGGCTCCGTTCCTCAGATCCTGCTTGATGAAGTATGGTCCCTCCCAGTTGGGCCCGAGTACTCCCTCGCTTGTTTTGCGAGCTCCAGGAAGGACTAACCTGAGCACGAGGTCTCCGGCTTTGTAGCTTCGACGCTCGCAGACCTTTTGTTGTAATACCTGGCAACTCTGGCTGGTATATACTGCTACCCTTAGGCGAGCTGTCTCCCTTGCTTCCTCAAGCTAAGTCCAGACTGGTAGCGAGTAGCTGGTCATTGTCTTCAGGTCGGAACGAGGCCCTTCGCTGGCTGGTCACTTCAAATTCTGCCGGTATCATGGCCTCCGTTCCATAGACCATGAAAATGGGGTCTCACCTGTGGAGTTGCGGACCGTCGTCCTATAAGCCAGAGGACTTTCTGTAGCTCATCAGCCCAAGCCCCCTTTCTTGCTTCTAACTTGGTCTTCAGATTCTGTTTGATGATCCTGTTCACGGCCTCGACCTGACCATTGGCTTGAGGATGGTCCACAGCCGAGAAGCTCTTCACGATTTCGAGCTCATTACAGAAACCTATGAACTGTCGCGTGGTGAATTGGGTCCCATTGTCCGTGACGAGCTGCTGAGGGACCCGAACCTGCAGATGATATTGTCCCACACAAACTTTTCTATCTTCGTTGTGGAGATTTCTGCTAGTTCCTTAGCTTCCGCCCATTTAGGTAAGTAGTCAACAGCGACTACAACGTGCTTGCAGTTTCCTCGAGCTGCGGGCAAAGGTCCAATCAGGTCCATTCCCCAGATCGCGAACGGCCATGGACTTACCATCTGCTGGAGGTAGGCTGGTGGAGCTCGCGGGACTTTAGCGAATCTCTGGCACTTATCACACTTCTTTTTCACCAGGTTTAAGGCATCTTGCTTCATAGTCGGCCAGTAGAATCCCTGTCTGAGAGCTTTCTGGGCCAAGGACAATGCTCCCGCGTGGTTCCCACAATGACCCGCATGGATATCGTTTAGCACTACCTCACAGTCTTCATCATCTATGCATCGTAGCAGCGGGGTTGAGAATCCTTTCTTGTATAGCCTGTCGTAGTAATGCGCAGTACCGGGCTGCTCTAGCTCGGATGCGGCGAGCTTCCAGCTTGTCTCTGGCAGCTTCCCTTCCTGCAAGTAATTGATTAACGAGCTCATCCAGGAGTTAGGCCGAACCTGTATGGTCATCATTGCACCTTCGCCTCGATGCTTGGAGCTGGTAGGAATTCCATAGGGGAGGACTCAAGGAGATCTGCGTCTTGGGAGGTCGCAAGCGGGCGAGGGCGTCCGCATTGACGTTCTGCGCTCTGGGAATTTGGTTCACTTCAAACCTCTGGAAAGCCCCCAGTAATTCCTTGACCTTTTGGAAATACCTTGACATCCTTTTTCCCTTGGTCTGATATTCTCCCCTGACATGGCAAACGATAAGTTGAGAATCACTGAAAATCTTTACCTGTTCAGCTCGCACCTCCTTTGCTAGGCGAAGTCCGGCGAGCAATGCTTCGTACTCGGCCTCATTATTGGTAGCTGAAATTCAAACCTTATGGCACTCAATATCTTATGGCCTTCTGGGCTGATCAGCATTATTCCAGCCCCCGAGCTTTGCTCGTTAGAGGATCCGTCTACATAAAGCTCCCAAACTTGGTCACCTGTCAGCTCCTCGTACTCTGGTACTGGCCCCGTGAACTCCACAATGAAGTCTGCAAGTGCCTGAGCCTTGAACGCCGTTCTAGGCTTGAACTCCATGTCGAACTGAGCGAGCTCGATGGCCCACTTGAGGAGCCTTCCTGAAGTATCTGCTTTCTGGAGGACTTGTCTGAGAGGGTACTGCGTGAGGACCTCTATTTGATGAGCTTGGAAGTAAGGATGCAGCTTCCTCGAGGCAGTCACCAGGCAGTATGCGAGCTTCTCCATTTGTGAATATCGAGTTTCCGCATCAACCAGCCTTTTACTGATGTAGTATACAGGTAGCTGCGTCTTCTCTTCTTCTCTCACCAAGGCTGCACTCAGAGCATGTTCAGATACACCCAAGTACAAGAATAATTTCTCCCCATCCTTTGGCTTGGACAAGAGGGGAGTCTAGCCCATATATTCCTTCAGCTTCTGGAATGCCTCTTCGCAATGCTCAGTCCATTCGAAGTTCTTGGCCTTCTTTATTGCTTTGAAGAAAGGCATGTACTTGTCAGTAGCTTTCGAGATGAATCGGCTGAGAGCCGCGACCTGGCCGTTTAGGCTCTATACATCCTTGATTCTGGAGGGGGATCTCATCTCCACAAGCGCTCTGATTTTCTCCGGATTGACCTCTATTCCCCTACTATTTACCATAAACCCCAGAAACTTGTCAGATGCTACCCCAAAGGCACACTTCAGGGGGTTTAACTTCATCGATAATTCCTGAGGACTCTGAACGTCTCATCCAGGTCGCGGACATGATCTGCTGCTCTCTGGGAGTTCACTATCATGTCATCCACATACACCTCCATGGTTTTTCCAATTTGCTCCTGGAACATGGCGTTGACCAGTCGCTGGTAGGTCGCTCCTGCATTCTTTAGTCCGAAAGGCATCACCCTATAACAGTACATCCCTCTATCAGTGACAAAAGAGGTGTGTTCCTCGTCCTCCGGGTTCATGGGAATTTGATTGTATCCTGAATAGGCATCCATGAAACTCAAGAGTTGGTGTCCTGCCGTCGCATTTACCAATTGATCAATCCTGGGCAATGGGAAGCTGTCTTTTGGGCAAGCTTTGTTTAGCTCAGTGAAGTCAATGCACGTCCTCCACTTCCCGTTCTTCTTCTTCACGAGGATCGGATTTGTGACCCAAACAGGATAACGTGCCTCCCTGATGAACCTGTTAGCCAGCAGCTTCTCGACCTCCTCCCTCAAAGCTGCGTAGCGTTCCGGGGTCATCGGCCTCCTCTTCTGACGGACTGGCCTGTGCTGGGGATCTATATTCAGTCTGTGGCACATAACACCAGGATCTATCCCCACCATGTCTTCGTGATTCCAGGCGAAGACATCTAGGTTCATTTTCAGAAATTCTATGAGCTCAGTCTTTACTTCGAGCGGCAGGTCCCTACCCACTTTCACACATCTCTCCGGATCTACTTCGCTGACCTGCACGTCCTCTAGCTCTTCAAAGTCCTATCTGCGTCCACCTCGCGAGGGTCGAGGTCGGTGCTTATCCCTGCTTTAGAACTCACCTAAGGTTCACCACCTGAGACCACATTTACCTTTCTTCCTCGGACCCCTATCTTCACTGCGTCTTCATAACATCGCCTGGCCAGCTGCTGTTCTCCTCTGACACAGTCTACTCCATTGGGAGTGGGGAATTTAACTGTCAGTGTCCTGGTGGAGGTGACCATATCCAGCTCGTTCATCGAAGGTCATCCCAGGACCACGTTGTATGCCGACGGGCTGTTGATGATTAGGAAGTCAGTAAGGGCTGTAGCTTGCCGGCCCGGCTCTCTGAGGGTGAGAGGTAGTCTGATCTGGCCCACCGATATCACTGCATCTCCTGTGAAGCCATAGAGGGGTTCCGGTGAAGGCATCAACTGCTCAGCTTCCAACCCCATCTGGTCATAGCAGTCCTTGTACATGACATTGACCAAGCTGCCAGTGTCTATCATTATTCTTCGTACTTCAACATTACTAATCTGGGCCCGGATTACAATTGCATCATTGTGAGGCCAGCGTACTCCTTTCACGTCCTCTTCTGTGAACACAATGCTATCCGAGGACGTCTTGGCCCTTTTGGTGGGTCCCTCAGCTCCTACATATTCTGCTAGTAGGGTATGGTTGCCCTCCCTGATGTACTTCCGATGTGACTTGTTCGAAGTACCTGCCATATGAGGCCCACTATGAATAGAAAAGATCGTCCTTACCGCAGGCTCGTGCTTGTGTTCCGGAGCTCGCTGAGGCTGTTGTTGCTCGGGCTGTTGGTCTTGGTCCCAAGGTCGTTGATATTGAGGTCGTCTCCCCGCGGGCTGTACAACATACTCTCCTAGGCGGCCTCGCCTTATCAACTATTCGATGGCATCTTTTAATTGCCAACAGTCTGAAGTATTATGCCCATTTTCCTTGTGGTAGGCACATTACTTCCTCAGGTCCCGACGCCGGTTGGGCATTCCTGTCGGGGGTGGTTTCCCGAAATTCTCCCTGTTTCTTTCCGTGGTGAAGATTCTGTCTTGCCTATCTGACAACATACTGTAACTCTCATATCGACCCTGATGCCGAGGTCGCTCCCTCATTGGCCCAGGTTTAACTCGTTTTGCCATCACATGGGCAGACTGATGTCTCTGCTCTCCTGGCTTGTCCCCGTTGTGGCTCTTCCTTTTCTTGCGGTGGGAACTACTAGCTTCACCCGGTGACTGCTGGGCTTCTTGGCTCCAAAGGCTTCCTCCCATCTGATCTCTTTGACAGCCCTTTCATAAAACTCTCCCAAATCCTTCACCGGGGACTTGTAGATGCTTTCATATAACTTTCCATCCTTCCTGAGCCCTGCAGAAATGGCTGTCAGAATACTCTCGTCAGAGGGCGTTTCCACATTACTCACCTCCTCCCTGAATCGAGTGATGTAATCCTTCAAGGACTCGTTTTGTCTCTGGAAGATGATGGCGAGGTGACAGGTGGGCGCGAGCTGCTTCCTCAAGGCCTTGTATTAATCTAGGAACTTATTCTGACATTCACTCCAGCTCCTGACGCTACGGGCTGGGAGGCCCTTGAACCAAGCTCGCGGAGCATCCCTTAGAGTAGTTGGGAACACCCGACATTTCACCAATGGGTCTTTCGTCTGGAGGTCCATCTGTACATTGAAGACGTTTAGGTGGTCGTGGGGATCCGTCCTGCCGTTGTACGAGGGATATTGGGAGTTTAAACTTCGCTGGCAGGGGTACTGTCTCGATCTCCCGGGTGAATGGTACCCTGCGATCCTCTTGCTCTTCCCTGTTCTGGCCTCCAGGTCGTGCCTCCAACTGCCGGACCCTCTGTAATAATTCCTCTACCATCGGGTCCTGAGTCAGAGATTGCCGACTGGGGTTCCATTCACTCGTGCTCTCCTGCTCCCCCAAGGGATGGTCCTGCGATCTGTTTTCCTCTCTAGGGGTCCTACACGCCTGGGAGCCCCCCGTGGCTCGGGCTCATGATCTGCGCGGGGCTCGCGAGCTCGTTCCTGTCTGCGGCTCCCTTCCACAAGCCTATTGCCCTTTGGACTCACCCTCACCCTTAACTCATTTAGGCGAGGTGCGGTTTGTCGCTCCTGGTCCTGTCTCCTGGCCCTCCTTGGGTTTAGATTTGAGAAGCGAGCTGATCCCTCCATCAGCGACCTGTCCCTGGCAGCTACTCCCTCTGGAGTTGGGATCTCTTCTGAAGGCTGACAGCGAGCTCTACCTGGCGGTGCGGCCTCCACCTGCCTTTGCATAGTATGGGCTTGGACTTCTACCAACGCCCTGACCGTCGCTATTAACTCCTTGACTGTATCTTTCAGAGCTCGCCGGCGCTGCTGCCATTCCTGAGTGACCTCGTCTCTGGAAGGCGAGGCACTCTGCTGGTCTTCTCGAACTTCAGGTTGCTCATCTGCCACTCCGACATTCCTCGTGGCCTTGATTCTGGCCATAGTAAACAAACGTGAGCAAATATAAAATAATAAACTGGCGAGAGATTACCAGGTCGCCGTTGGGCCATCCTTCTAGCGCCAAAAGATGTTGACGTTCGAAAACGGTCAACCAGGAGATTCTGGGGTCCAGACTGCGAGCAAGGTAATTAAAGGGGGTGATAACGATAACGAATGTGCGATAAATGCGTAGTAAATGCAACTTAAGGTTGGTAGAACTCGATTAAATTCAAGGAATGTTGGTCGTGACAATTAGGTGAGTTTAATTAAGTGATCAGTAAATATGAGAAAGGGGGGAGGAAGAATGCAAGACACAAAGATTTTTACGTGATTCGGTGACTGCGCCTACATCCACGACCACTCTGATGTTATTTCGGCAGAGTGATAGTATTTTAGTATATTGTTCAGCTTGCTTGTACAGTGAAAATCTCCCCTATTTATAGAGAGAGGGAGATGATAGATAAAATACAAAAGATTGTCATACACGTTACATGCAACAGTCATTTACCACTAACTCTGACACAGCCATGCTTCATTAATTGTAGAGGTGATCATTATTCCCCCCCCCCCCCTCCCCCCCTCCCCCGCACACGTTTGTATTTAATGCATCAGGAGGGGTTTTTCCTTCATTAATTGCATAGCCGTCGCATTGAATGCTTCTGGGTAACTATACGGATGATTTCAGGCGTGGAGTCAGGAAAGTTGGTGGTTTTGACAATTTACTGCGAACAGTTTCTGCTGGAATGGACCAGGGGTCTATCAAATCAGGTGACCTGGGTTACTGTTGATGCGGGTGGAGTGACGGTGGGATGATCTGGCTGTGGTGCGATCTCGCGATCTGGCGAGCTCGTGGCAGTGGTTGGAGGCATGGTCCTTCTGGGCTTATGCTTCTGTTCATGTCCAGTTGGGCCTTTCCTGGCCCATTTACACAAATCGCGAAACAGGGCACAACAAGAACCAAGTCCACAAATTGTCCAACTCTCGGTTAGCAAATCCAAAAGCGATGGGATAAATTATCTCCGATCCATCTTTGTATGCAGCAAAAAAAATCACCCCTTTATATTCACCTTTCAAATGAGTGGCATTAATAGCAACAACCGATCTCATGTAAAACCGAAAACCCTCAATGGAAGCTCCAAGTGCAATAAAGGAATACAAGAACCGGTTGTTTTCATCTCTCTTGATTGTTGTCATTGTGTCGGGGTTTGAAAGTTTTAACATCTCGAAGTAAGACGGAAGCTATTGATATGATTCATCCGCTTGCCCATATGCTAGTTTCTTTGCATATTGTAAAGCCTTCCAAGCTTTAATATATAAGATCTGCACTCCATATTGCTCTAACATTTCTCCAACTAAACGATTAGGTGTATAAAAATCTCTTCTCACCTTTCCTGCATACAATTTTTCGATCATAATAGCCTTCACACTTTTCATATATGATTCCATGGCTGTCTGACGACACATGTGTTCCGCTACATACTTTAACACAAACCATATTGAACAACCCTTTCTGCATCTTGTACGAACAATAAAGCTACAAGTTTTATCTTTACAACCGGCTTCAAATCACTCCATGTCCGAACGTCTAACCCGATATTCAAACTTAGCTTTCAGAGCATATTCGTCAATAGCTATAGTCATTTCTTCTTTACTAGTAAAGAATGCTCCTTTATACAACATACCACGTTGGTAGACGGTTGACGTAGCGCTTGAAGTAGTTTCAATGTCCCTCAATTCTACACCAGGAACAATCCAGTATGGTTGTGAAGGATCCTTCTGAAAATGTAAACCTAAAATCCTTATTTCTGGACACTCTTTTTCTTCAGCGACATCATCAAATCGAGTTTCCTCTTCATCACTATCTTCAGTTTGCTCTTCATCACTATCCCGTATTCCATTACCATTATGATTTGTGTCCTGATCTTCATCATCAATATCATAATTCATATAGTCATCATTAACGTCATGAATGAGACTTTCAACCAATGTAAATGGGGTGACAGAAGTATCAACTTGATTACTCCCAATACCTGAAGTGAGATAAAAATGACTTTCAACCATATGTGGATTTACTGGTCTATCCATATTTGTCTTGTCATGTCTTATGTTTAGTATTGAATTAGTGACAAATGGATGAACGGTACGCCTACTAACCCCAACTCCAAAATCTCTTGCAATCTTATCGATATAAATCTCTTTAACATCAATATTTTTTATCGCCATCAAACCAACAACACCAAGATCGGACATGATACGTATCTTTTTAACCTGACAATTTGTCGTACTTTATAGTAAATAATATATACGGACATCCCACTTCTTCTATCAATACCAGTCTCTCTGTATACAACATCCACTAATGATGAAAAACTATTATTTTTGTGGACCCCACACATGATCGACTCCCCTTCAATGTAATTACATCAATTCCACTCTCCATCAAAGTTGATTACAACAGTCTCTTGAGTCATTCCTGTAACATTCAAATCAAATAATAATTAGATCTCATTTCAATTGGGTAATATTACAAAATATAATCATATCGAATCATATTCAATACATGACAACACAAACATATAAAAAACAAAAATGCTAAATTTGGTTTTTTCAGTGAAGTTATCGGTTTTTCATTCTCTCAAAAATCGTAAAAACCTAAATTCGGTTTTTCAGCCACTGAAAAACTGGGATCGGTTTTTCAGTGGCTAAAAAATCGATCCCATTGAAAAACCGTCACAACTCTATAATCGGTCACGAAAAATCAATTTCGTCGCAGATTTCAGAAAAGTTTAGATCTCACAACCAAATCATTCTTATAGTCTTTTAGCTAGCAATATGAACAAAACAACCCAAAAACCAACAAAAAAAACTCATACATTACCTTTCAAACTCAAATGGAAGAAGAATCTTCAAAACTTTCAATGGTGTAAACTTCAATAAATCCAAAAACTTCAATGGATGAAGAAACTCGAATGAATAATCCCTTCAATAGATTATTTTTCAGCTGCAATGGATCTCAAAAATCATTGATAACCATTGATGGAGAAGAGAGAAAATGGAGGATATTATTAGGATAAAGAAGGTTATTTTCATAATTTCATGTTTGGGTATTTTAGTGATTTTAACTTAAGGACATTTAGGTAATCTTGGATATACAATGGAAATAGTTTGTTTGAGAGGTTAAAAATAAATTTTTTTAAATAGCTGGGTAAAAACAAAAATTTCCTTTTGATTTAAGTAAAACCTATAAATTTCCCAGATTTAAATAAAAGCAAACAAAGGAGACACTAAAATAGAAGACTGGTTTGCTTTTCATTGAAGCTTGAACTGTGGAAACCAAAATGTGGGTGTGCCATCGACTTTTGTTGGAGTAATTGAGGAAATTGTTACACGAATCATTAAACAAATCCGTATAAATAAAAAAGAAAATAAATTGTAAGTGGGTTTTTTTTCTTTTTTTTTAATGTAGGAAAGTTAATAGATTATTAAATAATTTGTACATGACATAAAAATATGCATAACATTGCGAATGAAATCATTCTTCAATAATATTCTTTGTGAGAGGAGTTTGAGTTCCACTTTCATAATTAAACAAAAATACAAAGAACTATCTCATGTTGTAGAGTAGTTTGTAGAGTAATTATGTAAGTGCTAAATATAAACAGATTCTAACAAAGCCCATTACTCTTTATCTTTTTATGTTAACTCTGAAAAAGAAATAATAAAAGATATATTTTTTGTTTGATTAAAGTTCAAGGGCATTTAAAACTAAAGACAAATAAAAATAATATATTAATAATGTCTTGCTTGTATATATAAAATATGCAAACAATTGTAGAAGGAATCTATCTATATTAATAGTTCATTAAGTTACTTAAAGGTGATAATACAACAATTTCGACTCATTCTAACATCTTGTGAACACAAGGATAAAAACAAAAACATTGGTTGTATGAGATTCCGGTTCATGAACATAAATTATAAGATCGATGCAATCATTAACAAATTCAGTTATTGCATATTAAAAATTCTCAAAACCATGTGGACTCCACCTATTCATAGAAATAATAAGCAATTTTGATTAGTATTTGATAGCATAGTCATAATGACTTTGATTTATATATATATACATATATAAAATATTTCTGCAAATTGCACAATTAAAATAAACTTAAAATTGCTCTGTCCTACAAGATGCAAAAGAAAACAATAGGAAAGGAACTCAAAATACCTTTGTGGGCCTTTTCTACATGACTTGTATATTAAGCCCATTATAGCATTATATATATATATTTTCTTGCAGAGGATTAGTTTTTACCCATTATATTTCATGAATATAGAATTTAAATAGATTGGATTTAAAATTGCTGAAAATTAATCAATCAAAGAATGGTAACATCGGCTTCTCTGTTATTTTGTGTATGCACCCTATGTTACAACATATCTTCCATCTAAACAATATGAACTTCTTTGAGTATCAAATCAAGAAAAAATTGTATTCATTTAGCTATTTGATAAAACTCTGAAGATAAATTCATAAATATCATAATATTGATAATGTGACTTAAATCTTATTATATTGAACCTTAAATATTTAGGTATTAAAAAATTTGTGTTATAAACGGCACTCTTGCTAGGACATTATATTTTGTATCTTAGTGATCAATTATACGTTTGAAAGCTCTATCTGTAAATCGAAACCTCAAGGACATTAAAATATAATAGATTGTTTGATAAAAATAATTAGTATTGTAAATAAACAAGTCATTACTTCGAATACTTATAATTTATAAATTCAAATTACTTCAAATACTAAAGTCCAAG
Organism: Litchi chinensis; assembly: GCA_019925255.1. Classification (NCBI taxonomy): domain Eukaryota; kingdom Viridiplantae; phylum Streptophyta; class Magnoliopsida; order Sapindales; family Sapindaceae; genus Litchi; species Litchi chinensis. Next base: position 7,084,157 of record CM034462.1, on the reverse strand, counting down.
TTTTTCAATGTCAAGGTAGTTGACACTATTGGTTAAAGTGTCAGCTACCTCTTGCCATTGGTAGGGTTCGATACTCTCTTTTTACAATTTCATCCCACCTTAAAAATAAAAAAATAAGGTTCAGGTTTTTGAAGTCAGTGCTCTTCTCATAACAATCAACATTTAAGACATTTGTATTGTGCCACTAGCAACACCTAAAAATATTCAAAGAACTAAAATATTTGAAAAGCTAGTTTCAATCATCTTAATTTTTTTTCAGTTACCAATATCAAATTTTAGGTGTTATAGCAGAAAAGCTGTTGACATATAAATAATCAGGGCCGACTGTTCATATACATTTGTTTTTTCCATTTCTAGAAATATATGTATACAATATTTAATGTTTAATTTTTGAAACTTTTCATTTCTTTAATTTTACAAATTTTAAAGAAGAAGAAAATTATATAAATGTAAAATATGTGGACATGTACAGACATAAATTATACATGCTTGTGTGGGCCATATTTTGGACCCAATAAAATGGCCCTTCTCGCCTGCCCAATTAGTTTAGAAATGCTGAACATTTGACAAACTTGTCTTGGTTGGACCCAGTAAAAGGCCCATCCCGCCTGGCCCAATTGGTTTAGAATTGCCGCATGTTTTGTTTATTCAATTGTTCTAATTGTTGTTGTTGTCGTTGTTGTTGTTGCTTTTTTTTTTTTTTTTTTTTTTAATTATAATTTATTTTGTTAACAGTTATACTTTTTTTTTTTTTTTTTTTTTTTTTTATGGTTATAACTTTTTTTTTTTGTCCTTCAAAACAGATTCTAGTTCCAACCTTTTATTTGCTTTTGTTAGTTATTTAATAAGATTGAATAATCCTGAAAAACATTCTTCTGTGATGATTCTAGGATTTATATATAATTTATTATGTGTTTACTTTATGGATTGAAGAATGAGAATGAGGAATGAGATTGATTGCTAGTGTTTACTTACTTAAAATTCATTCCGTAATGGGAATATGAATCTTATTCCCCCCAACCCACTTGGGAACCTCATTTTCATTCCCTTTGTCAAGATAAAAAATCTCTTATACCCATATTTAAAAATATTAAAAAAAAAAAACGATTTTACTTGATATTTAAAAAAAAAAAAAAAACTCCATACCATTGGTTTTTCATCACTAATTTTTTAATTATCATAGTGGATTATTAAAATCATATGCAATTTTTTTTTTCTAATATAATATGTAGTTTTTTATTTGATATTAAAAAAAAATTACATACTATAATAAAAAATTATACATTGAGCTAGTGGATTATTAAAAAAATATACATTTTTTTTTAATTATAATATGTAGTTTTTATTTGATTTGCATATTAATAAAAAACTATACACTATTATAATTAATCAATAATTTCAATTAAGGACATTTTTATAACTTATAATTAATTTATTCCAATTCCAAAGTAAAGTAAACAGTTCAATGAGAATATTGCTGATTCCGATTTCAATTCTTACAGTTGAAGTAAACAACTTATTTTGATTCAGATACATCATTCTGATTCCAAATCACTCCGATTCCAAATCATTTTTGTTTCTATTCCGATCTCTTTAAGTGAAGTAAATACACCATTAGTTTTTCTTTCAAATATCAAATATGGTGCAATTACTCAAATATAGAACTTGAACTTAAAAGATTATCATATCAAATAAATGCTCTTTACCATCAATGAGTTGAATATCAAGACTTGTATTTTTATTTGTTGAAAATATTGTATTGCAACATGAGAGGAATCACATGATTTTCTCAACATCAACATCAATATTTTTGGAAGTTGTACATCTTTCCTCAAGAAAAGGAAAAACTCATAGCAAATTATAAGAAAATAAAATATAAATACTTTTTCTGGTCTTGTATAGTGGTGGCAACATCAGCAGCTTTGGCACCAATTGACAAATAGCGGGACACTCGTAGTTGGATAAATTTTATCCACTTTTTCCATCTCTGGCAATGGAAAGATGCCTTTGAATACGTCTCTCAACATTATCACCGATTGAAATAAAACCATGAGTACTTGTCTAGACCCAAAAAACATACAAGAAAGACTTTAACTTGGAATAGAAAACTGGAGTAGAATACAGTCTCTTCGAAACAATTTAGCACCATATTTTGTACCCCCTCTAACATTAGAACTTTACCAAAACCGATAGATTCACCGTTGAACTTGCAATTTTAATACTAAAAAATTGTCTGTCTTTTAAAGTTGCTTTCTAATATGGACAATTATATTCTCATATAAGCCTGAAATAATCTTTCATCTATGGACAGTTGAAATATTATTTATTTGTAGAATTTTGATATTGAGAAAGAATGATTAGCTCTTCATTACGTGATCCTACGTTGTGGCAGCATATCAAATAAAATGGAGAAACTCTACTAGGAGGATGTGCTAGATATGAGGATTCAAATAATTAGCTTATCACGAGAAACCATATTTTGCAATCAAATGCATCAATTGATTGGCTACTGAATGTGGAAAAAAGATTTGCATTCCTTTATAATAAGAGTAAAACCGTTATAATTTTTAAGTCATTATCTTCCTTTGCACAAAATTTATCAAAGCTACTATATGTCTTAGATGAAAGCCAGGTCATAACTCTAACTATCATTAGCAAGAAAATAACATATATTTTAATCTCTCTAAAATATCATAATATGTTCACCTATGCAATAGGATTTTTCAATATCAAACACCCAAACACATATATAAAAGGAGAAAGACAAAATTTTCGATAACGTCTCTCAGTAGCCAAACATAAATTGGAAACCGATCTGCTAATTAGAACCTATATTTTGTTTGGCCAAAAAAGAATTTTATACAATTGTACTAAAGAACCAAATTCTTTAATTTGTATAAAAATATTTAAAAGTATGAACTATCTGTGCCCAGTTATAGTGACAGCAGAAAAACGCCTTCAAGTAGGCATCTCCTATATATAAAAAATTTTGGAGCTATACAACTTATTTGATAGAGTAAGAAATTTATAGCAAAAAATTTAAACTCAACACCATAAAATTAATGCATGATACAGACTCCTACAATTGATAACACTCAACTTTTTGACTTCATTAGTGAATAAAACAATGTTAATTAATAGAATTTAATAAATTGGAGAAAATCTTGCTATCTGCTCAAAATTTATAGACAAAAACAAACAACATTTATACATTTTGTACTATATCAATAATGTCATTTTAAAATTTAATACAAATATAAAAATTTGGACACATGGTAGTCTATAAAAAGTTAAGCAAGAGAGGAGTTGAATCAAACAAAACTTGAAGCATCCTAATTGTGTTGGCACCCAACAAGTCTATCTATCATGTGCATGCACCCTCTCAAATTGACTCTCTATATTAAATTAAAAAAAAAAAAAAAAATTCAAACTGACTCTCTATGTTAAATTAAAGAAAATGAACAACGAACATTAGTGGGGCATATAAAACCAAATCCCGACAATCAACCAAAATAATACCAAGCCTAAACACTCTTAGTTAACAAGGCATTACAAAATTATAGATATTGAAAAAGTAAACTCTGTATATTTTGAGACAAATGAAGACTATAAGATGCCAACCAATCAACCATCGCATTTCCATTATGATAATATGAGAGATAAACAATGAGTGTTGAACATAGATTCTAATGAATTTCTTCCGGTTGCTGTATCCCAATAATAAAACCAAATCTTCCCTTTATACTTGAAAGAAGGGTCAGTGTTCGATCATAGTTGCTCGTAGCTTACATGCCAAAGGGTCCAGTTGTAGCAACTCTTTCCTAGCAGGACAAACAAATTGTGGAACTAGAGCTGGACCTCGCTGCCTCCTCATAATTCTACAGCAAAACTATGACCAAAATGACAGCAACTTACTCTCCATTAAAATGAGATAGTAGAAGCATCTTCTAAGATTCTTTGTACAAACATGTAAAACCAAATTAAATTCCAGCATATATATTCCACCTCAGGTCTGCTACTATAGCTGAAAACTCCTCTAACCAGCATGCTAACGCCAAAGAAATGATAACAACTCAGCAACTGAAAATAAAAGCAAAATCCAGTCTTTAGCAGAAGATAGCAATAAACTACTTCAGAAATGACCAAAATTTCATAGTGATAAGCAGCAAATTGAACTAGATTCGAAGAAAATCCTGCTTTCTACTAAGAGACGGATAGACAATATTGTACAATAACATTGATTAAAACATGTAGTTTGGATGTTGGTACCTCAACCTTTATGACAATAAGATCAAAGTTAACGCAAATCAGTGGTAAAACTTGCAATGTTGATATCAATATATTGTCCGTCTTTTGAAGTTGCCTTGAAATATGGGGAATTTGATCAACATGTTACTTGCAACCCGGCTTTCATGGATTTACTTTCTAATGGCTTCACCTAGAGAATGTTCTGCCATTTCACCTCCAGTAGTTTAACCAATCAATGAGGTAAAGAAGCATTCAACACTAGGACACTTCATTTCGGGATTTAGAAAGTCCCTTGCTTTCCACTAAAGAGAAAACAAAAATTAAAAAAATAAATAAATAAAGGTAGTAACAACAGCTTAATCAAGAACTTTGAGCAATGAAGGATTGTCAAGTACTTAGGAGAGGGGAGGTCTTCGAAATCCTTGAAAGGTAAGTATTTCAATTTTGAAAAGTTTCCAATCCATAACTAAGTTAAAGTCCAAGGCAAAGTAGTTCTTATGAAAATTCACAGCTGCAAATTAAACATCAGAAAACCTTAATATAATACAACATAAAATGTCTCTAAATTGTTCAAAGAGTGTTTAACGAACTAAAAACGAAAGAATATCAAACTTGGAATACTTATTGTGACCAGGTATACTAGAGGCAATAACAATAGCTTATTCATCAGCTAATGATCCCGGGGTTCAAATTTGCTAACGTCAACTAATTTTGGGATCTCTGATGGGCTTGCACAAAAGCATTACTTGAAAAAAGGGATGATGTTTGAGTTCCTTTATCTCTTTGCTGACATGCCAAATTATGCAGTTAGCACAACTCCTTCACCTGCAGGACAAAAGTGAATCTACAACCAGACCTTGCTGCCTTCTCATAATTCTGCAGCAATATTGTTATGATTCTTAGTCTTTGCTAATTAAAAGCAGATCATATCAGCATCTTCTAAGATGTTCTTTACAAAATTGCAATGAAAAGAGTTCAGCAATACATTCCACTTTAGGTCAGCCAGCCATAGAGGAAAACACCTGCAAATAACATGACTAACCATTCAACACATAAGCATGAGAAAATCTGAAGAAGAACACTACGGAAACCTCCAACTCAGAACAAAAAAACTAATGCAAAATTTAGTCTCAACCAAAAGATAGCAATTTACACCTTTAAAGGCGATTGCAACTTCAATTTGAATAGCAACAAGTTGAAACAACCAAAATGAAAGAAACCCATGTTTTTTACTGTAATCCAAAACTGACAATACTATGTAACATTAATTAAAAGATGTGATTTGGATTTGTGCCTTAATTCTTCTGACATTAAGGTCAAAGTTGATTCAAATTTATTATCCAACTCACAATTTTTAATATCAAGAACTTCTCTTCATTTCATTAAGTTGCCTCCTTATATCGTGAATTCATTCAATATGTTACTCGTAAATCAATACGAGATTTTCCTTCACAGTTCAATTAATTAAGATTAGAATGTCAAATATGCTTGAAAGAACATCTCAAAAATACAAACGAAAATAAGTTAACAATACTCTATATACAAAAATAAGCTTGCAGCAATCATTAAAAATTGTCCAAAGTTGATTGTAAAAGCTGATTACTAAGACGAATTGAGTTCCAAGTGCAAAGATTCTTCCATAAATTAAAATTATTGCAATTTCATTTGATGTTTTCAAAAATATAACAGAAAATAACTAACATAAAATATAAACATATCTTAAACAAATAAGCAGGGGAGAAAATGGGGAAAAAACCTATCGAAATGCTTTCAAATGTGATTTTCAAATAAGTATCTGTCAAGCCAAGCACTTCTCTAAACTCTGAATTATTTATTTATTTTTTGAATAGAATCAAACAAAGAGACACAAAAATAGAAGACAGAAAGGAAAAAATCGTTGTACACCGAGAGCAAGCAACGGAGACTGATCTCCTTTTTATTGAAGCTTGAACTTTGGAAACCAAAATGTGGGTGTGCCATCGACTTTTGTTGGAGGAATTGAGGAAATTGTTACTCGAACCACTAAACAAATCCGTATAAATAAAAAAGAAAATATAGGAAAGTTGTTTATAGCCATAAAATAGATTATTAAATAATTTGTACATTATATAAAAATATGTATGACATTGCGAAAGAAATCATTCTTCAATAATATTCTTTGTGAGAGGAGTTTGAGTTCCACTTTCATAATTAAACAAAAATACAAAGAACTACCTCATGTTGTACTGTAGTTTGTAGAGTAGTTATGTAAGTGTTAAATATAAACAGATTCTAATGAATCACATTACTCTTATCTTTTTATGTTAGCTCTAAAAAAGAAATAATAAAAGATATATTTTTTTGTTTGATTAAAGTTCAAGGGCATTTAAAACTAAAGACAAATTAAAAAATAAGAAATAAAAAATAATGATGTCTTGCTTGTATATATAAAACATGCAAACAATTGTAGATGGAATCCGTCTATATTAATGGTTTATTAAGTTATTTATTGGTGATAATACATCAATTTAGACTCATTCTAATATCTTGTGAATACAAAGATAAAAGCAAAAGCATTGGTTGTATTAGATTGCGGTTCATAAATATAAATGATCAAACTGATGCAATCATTAAAAAATTCAGTCAATCTGCATTAAAAATTCTCAAAGCCGTGTGGACTCCCATCATACATAGAAATAATAAGCAACTTTAATTAGTATTTGATAGCATAGTCATAATGACTTTGATTTATACATACATAACATATACATACATATATATATGTACATGTCTGCAAATTGGACAACTAAAATAAATTTAACAATGCTCTGTCCTACAAGATGCAAAAGAAAAACAATGGCAAAAGGAACTCAAAATACCTTTGTCGGCCTTTTCTACAAGACTTATATATTATGCCCATTGTAGCATTATGTATATTTTTTTCTTTCACAGGATTAGTTTTTACCCATTATATTTCATGAATATAGAATTTAAATAGATTGGATTTAAAATTGCCGAAAACTAATCAATCAAAAAATGGTAACATGGGCTCCTCTGTTATTTTGTGTATGCACCCTATGTTACAACATATCTTCCATCTAAACAATATGAACTTCTTTGAGTATCAAAACAAGAAAAAATTGTATTCATTTAGTTGTTTGATAAAGCTCTGAAGATAAATTCATAAATATCATAATATTGATAAGGGGAATTTATTGGTTTTACCCAAATCAAATTTTTTTTTTTGTTTTTATCCAGCTATTTAAAAAAATTTGTTTTTGACCTCTCAAACAAACTATTTCTATTGTATATCCAAGATTACCAAAATACCCTTAAATTAAAATAACTAAAATACCCAAATATGAAATTACCAAAATACCCTTCAGTTAAAATGACTAAAATGCCCAAATATGAAATTACGAAAATAACATTTTTCCTCCTACCAATATCCTCCCTTTTCCATCTTTTCCATTGCAACTGAAAATTACTAAAATTTGGTTATTAATGATTTTGAGATCCATTGCAGCTGAAAAACAATTTATTGAGGGGATTATTCATTTGAGCTTCTTGAACCATTGAAGTTTTTGCATCCATTGACACCATTGATTTTGAAGATTCTTCTTCCATTTGAGTTTGAAAGGTAATGTATGAGTTTTTTGGTTGGTTTTTAGGTTGTTTTGTTCATATTGCTAGTTAAAAGATTATAAGAATGATTTGGTTGTGAGATCTAAATGTTTATGAAATCTGCGACGAAATCTGCAAAATCTGCGATGAAATCGGTTTTTCGTGACCGATAATCGGTTTTCCACTCTGTGGGATCGGTTTTTCGGTGCCTCAGTTTTTCAAAAACGATTCCGGTTTTTCAGCTGCTCGGGTTGACTGAAAAACCGAGATCGATTTTTCAGTGGCTGAAAAACCGGAACAGTGACTGAAAAACCGATTCCGGTTTTTCAGGAAATGAAAAACCGAATTACGATTTTTATGGTTTTTGAGAGAATGAAAAATCGATAACTTCACTGGAAAACCGAATTTAGCACATTTTTCATGGTTTTTATATGTTTGTGTTGTTATGTATTGAATATGATTCGATATGATTATATTTTGTAATATTACCCTATTGAAATGAGATTTAATTATTATTTGATTTGAATGTTGCAGGAATGGCTCAAGAGACCATTGTAATCAACTTTGACGGAGAGTGAGATTGATGTAATTACACTGGAGGGGAGTCGATCATGTGTGGGGTCCACAAAAATAGTAGTTTTTCATCATTGGTGGGTGTTGTATACAGAGAGACAGCTATTGATAGAAGAAGGTGGGATATCCGTATATATTATTTACTACAAAGTACAACAAATGGTCAGGTTTAAAAGATACGTATCATGTCCGATCTTGATGTTGTTGGTTTGATGGCGATAAAAAATATTGATGTTAAAGAGATTTATATCGATAAGATTGCCAGAGATTTTGGAGTTGGGGTTAGTAGGCGTACCGTTCATCCATTTGTCACTGATTCAATTCCAGACATAAGACATGACGAGGCAAATATGTATAGACCAGTAAATCCACATATGGTTCAAAGTCATTTTTATCTCACTTCAGGTATTGGGAGCAATCAAGTTGATACTTCTGTCACCCCATTTACATCGGTTGAAAGTCCCATTCGTGACGTTAATGACGACTATACGAATGATGGTATTGATGATGAAGATGAAGACACAGATGATAATGGTGATGGAATACGGGATAGTGATGAAGAGCAAACCGAAGATAGTGATGAAGAGGAAACTCCATTTAATGATGTAGCAGAAGAAGAAGAGTTTCCAGAAATAAGATTTTCAGGTTTACAATTTCAGAACAATCATTCACAACCATACTGGATTGTTCCTGGTGTAGAATTGGGGGATATTGAAACTACTTCAAGCGCTACGTCAACCGTTTACCAACGTGGTACGTTATATAAAGGAGCATTCTTTACTAGTAAAGAAGAAATGAGTATAGCTATTGACGAATATGCTCTGAAAGTTAAGTTTGAATATCGGGTTAGACGTTCAGACACAGAGTGATTTGAAGCTGGTTGTAAAGATAAAACTTGTAGCTTTATTGTTCGTGCAAGATGTAGAAAGGGTTGTTCAATGTGGTTTGTGTTGAAGTATGTAGCGGAACACACGTGTCGTCAGATAGCCATGGAATCACATATGAAGAGTGTGAAGGCTATTGTGATCGGAAAATTGTATGCAGGAAAGATGGGAAGAGATCTGTATACACCTAATCGTTTGGTTGGAGAAATGCTAGAGCAATATGGAGTGCAAATCTTATATAGTAAAGCTTGGAAGGCTTTACAATATGCAAAGAAACTAGCATATGGGCAAGCGGATGAATCATATCAACAGCTTCCGTCCTACTTGGAGATGTTAAAACTTGCAAACCCCGGCACAATGACAGCAATCAAGAGAGATGAAAACAACTGGTTCTTGTATTCCTTCGTTGCACTTGGAGCTTCCATTGAGGGTTTTCGGTCTTACATGAGACCGGTTGTTGCTATTGATGCCACTCATTTGAAAGGTGAATATAAATGGGTGATTTTTTTTGCTGCGTGCAAAAATGGGTCGGAGATGATTTATCCCATCGCCTTTGGATTTGCTGACGGAGAGTTGGACAATTCGTGGACTTAGTTCCTAAAAAAGTTGAGAGGAGCAATCGGGGTGTCAGACGATTTGCTGATCGTATCGGATCGTCATAAGAGCATATCGAATGGGATGAAAGCAGCTTTTCTTGAAGTCCCACATGTGTTATGTTTTTTTCACTTGTGACAAAACCTTAAGCAAAAGTGTAAAAAGCGTTCGGATGTGGAAAATGCATTTTACAATGCAGCATATTGTTATGTGTCTAATGAATACAACATACTATTGGAAGAAATACGTGGATTACATCCGACCATACATAGAGATTTGGTTAAGGCTGGAGTGAGCAGGTGGTCACAAACACATTATCCAAGAAGAAGATATGAAATGATGACTATTAATATTGCAGAGTCGCTCAACAATTGTATGATGCAAGCACGTCGTTTGCCAATAACAACTGCACATGAATATGTAAGAAATGTATTGCAGAGATGGTTTAATAATAGACGTGTTGCTGCTAAGAAGCTCACAACGTATGTTACTACCGCTGCATACAATCGTATTATGTTGGCAAAAGATTTATCCACGGAAGGTAGCGTACATCCCATTACAGAACCGTATCATTACAGTGTCATACATTATAGCAAAGGAGATGCGATGGTTGACATTCAACAGCACACATGTACGTGTAAGTAGTGGAACCTTGATCAGTTGCCATGTGTTCATGCATGTGCTGTGGCCAGGTATGGTAATTATACATTGTTTTTTTTTCGGTATTTCATATCATAGCATGACACTTAAATTGTTGATACATGTCAGGTTCAAGGGCGTCAGTTGTGATACACTTTACAGCCAGTACTATAGCGTGAAGTGCTAAAAGCTGCATATGCACGTCCGATTAATCCCGTCCCTAAATTGGCCAGTTGGAATGTTTCGCGGAAGTTAGAAGTATGGTTGTATTACCACCGAAAGGTAAAAGACAAGCAGGTAGGCCGAAGGAGGTTCAGATTCCTTCAGCTGGGGAAGATCATCGTCGAAAAAAGTGTGGAAGATGTGGTCAGAGGGGACACAACCGTCTTTGTTGTCCTAACCCCCCAACTTCTATCAGTGAAGGGACAAGCGCAGACGTGGGTGCGGATGTTGGAACGAGTTCAAATGCTACTGAAAATGAGCCATGCTCTCGAAGATGCCGCTTGTGTCATGAGACTGGACACAACCAACGTCGATGTGTATTACGGTTTCCTACTCTCGATCCAGAAGTGGCTACTGACGAAAATGATGATTAACAATTGATTGACATTTTGTTTATACATGTTGTTTGTACACGTTTTTATGTTAATTACTCAATTATGTACTAATGCAGCTGTATAAATTATTATTCCATGTCTACTATTTTTGGCTCATTTCATATCAGCTCGGAACCACACAAATCGGTTTTTCACCGAGCCTGAAAAACCGGTACCGGTTTTCCAGATATGGTGAAAAACCGATCAAGTTGCCTTTGATTTCCCCAACGTAGAGGTACATCGATCAGTTTTTGAGGAAGTCTGAAAAACAGGTATCGATTTTCCAGGCCTCCTCGAAAACCGATCCACTTGCCACCACTTTTTCCAGCACGCCAAGTGTGGATCGGTTTTCCAGAAGGCTTCAAAAACCGGTATCGGTTTTTCATGTACCCCTAAAAACCGGTATTTACTTGGGTTGAATTTATTTCTATTTGTATGTTCCTTTTATTTCCCTTTAAGTGAATTATTTTTACAAATCGTTATATACGGATGTATTTAAATATATTATATAGATTAGAGAGCGTATAATTTTATTACAAACGATATCATAATTTTAAAAACTAAATATATTAATTTTATCATTTATTAATAGTCATATGATATTAGTAATAATAAATATACCTTTACTCTTCATAACGTGTGTTATCTTAATATATCATATTAATATGGTTAATATATTTCATATCATTTTACAATTATTATAACTATAATCCTAATATGGCTTATAACTTATGGATGTAATGTTAATAATATATATAATACAAATATAGATATTATATAATATATTACAATGATATCAGTTTAATGTTTATAAAATATTTAAGTCAATAAATTAATATTAATATATGATATTATTAAATTGTATAATTAACTATTGTATAATGCTCATATAATATATTAACCGTATATAACATCTTAATATGCACTCATTATATTATATCATTATGTTTATATTATTTAGGATTATATATATAATATTGTAATTGCTATATACTTAAAAGATCATTATAATATCATACAATATCAACATATTATATTAATATATTAACATATATTTATATATATATTAACTAAATATATTAACATTAACAAATATTATATTAATATATGTTAATGTTAATATATTAATACTAACATATATTAATATAATGTTAATATATTAATGTTAATATAATTAATATAATGTTAATATATTAATATTATGTTATATTAATGTTAATATATTAACATTAACATATATTAACATTATGTTATTAACTTAACATTATAATAATATAATATTAATATTTTAACATTAACATATATTAATGATACATATAATGATACAATATACTATAACATAATACTATGGTGTAAAATATACTATAACATAAATAGTAATACTATATACTATAACATTAATGTTAATATAATGTACATATATTAATATATGTACATTATATTAATGTTAATGTAATGTTAATATATTAATATTACTATATTAACATTAAGATAATTATATTAACATTAATATATTAACATTATATTACTATATTACATTATATTAATTACATTAACATTAATATTAACATTATATTAATATATGTACATTATAATAACATTATATTATATTAATATGTTAATGTTAATATATTAACATTATATTATCATTATATTTAGGATTATATTAACATTAATACAATAATATCACACTGTATACATTTATATAATACTAATCTAGATATTAATTGTAATATTACTATGATATCGGTTTAATGTTTATATTATATTGTGTAATGCTAGGGATAAAGTAATAATATTAATAATACAAAATATTATTTATTTTTTCCATATTATGATCATATATATAATTAAATTTAGGGAAATACAATTTAATTTATTTATATACGATTTCTCCATCAGAGTCTACAAACCATTTTCCTAAATTATTAACTTTATACATCGGCTTTGAGTACATATATATGTCTCTAGCAATCTCTGCCCTCAATGCAATGACATCTGCAACGGTCTCACATTTTCTTGATTTCTATGTACTCATCTGTGATTGCAAAAGATCGCGTACGTACATGGCGACATATGCTTCGCAACTCGTCCTGTATCAGTAATAAATTATTTAAATATCATAAGAGATAGACTATATATATTAATTCAGTTATAAACTTACTCACCTATCAGGTTGCTGCGGTATAGCTGATTTCTGAAGACGCTGAACTTTCCACTGCTCATCCACGGGTGGCATATGTACCTGGGCCTGCTCATAAAATCCTACGAACCGCAACAAAATAGGCATAAAACATACCAGCGGCTCAAGTGGCTGTAGCCGTTCGGCTAGGGCAACATTCGCCATAGGATCATATATTAAGATTTTCTGATCTCTGAGGAGCACCTGACATAGGACCCGGTGTTGTTGATTCAGGCTACACGGTAGTAATACCTGCATTTCAAAACGTTAGTGCTATAGGACTAGTTCGGATAATGATATAATAAATATTAACCTTCGAACTACACTTACACTATCAACCTTCCACCACGGGACTGCTGCGTCTATCTGTCCACAACCGTACGCAAGCCAATCTAAGGGTACATCGGCTGTAACGTGATCAAATTTTATACCTTTGTCCGTGTAATGCTGCTTGTAATAATGGGTCATCAAAGCCTGCATAATAAAAATTAAACACGTTACTATCGATCAACTAAACGCAACATGAAGTTGTATATTATATTAACTAACTTAAATGTTAATACTTACAAACAACCCACTGCCATGGACAACATATCTACCGTCCTTCGCCTCATTCCACCCTTTTCTTCGGAGGCACATCAAATAAGAATCGATGTGCTCATTAGTCAACCACATGTTTTCATCCTCGAGGGTGACCAATGTGCTCGGTATCACACACCACCTACAACGACCAATGTGCTCTTCCACCCGTCTCAGCCTCTTATCCATCTCCTTTACAATCTGAGAGGTTGTCTTCTGCCTCTTTTCCATCCTACTTAACTTCTTATGGGTTGTCTTCTGTAAATCCACGATAAACTTAAACAACCGCTTCACCTGTTTCATAAATACATGCATATATTATTTTACATACTTCCCTGAATTTTAAAAAAAAATTTGACAAAGTCTCCCCTATTTTTTGAGTATCCAGGGAAATACAACCTGCATATTTAAACAAATAATACTTCGTTTATCATTTTTAGAGACTCCGTCTCTATCACACTCCATACTACTACACAACATGTCCACATCTTTTGCATTTACTACAATGAAAATTAATTAAAAAATATTATTATATAAATAGAATATTCGTACCTCATCATCTACGTGCCGTGCATCATGTGCCTTCTTTGTCCACAATTCTGATAAGGTATCCTCTGATTCGGATTGCACGCTTCGGACGTCTTTAAGTGGCTGATCGTCACCCTCCACCTCATCATCATCCTCTCCCTCCATCTCCTCATCATCATCCTCTCCCGCCACCTCCTCATCATCATCCTCTCCCTCTACCTCATCATCATCCTCTATCTCAGCATCATCATCCTCTATCTCACCTCATCACCATCATCATGGTCATCATCATCGTCATCGTCATCGTCATCGTCATCATCATCATCACTCCCCCCGCCGCCATATTTATGTACTTCATCATGAACTATATGATTCGGATTAAACGATTTCCAATAATCCATCTCCCTCTCGGCGTCGGTAGGCTCCAAGGTTGGCACAATGCCAACTATCTGCATTATATAAATATATTTAGTTATACTACAATTATATACTTAATATAAATAACAATAGTTTTAACAAACAAATAATTGACACAAATTTAGGTTATGTTTGCCACTTACAGGGGGGAAATCATCTAGGCTTTGTATATTTGTCGGTGTTCTCTTTAGTGATCGTCTCATACATCTTGGTAGATCGTTTTTCAGCTTCCGGTTCTTTTTTGATATCTTCTCCTGTAACACTAGGAACACCTCCACTAACCACCACTATAATGTAGCAATGATTAAACAAAAAACATACATATAGTTAGTAATAGTCAGATAATATATAATGCAAAATTGATTAAACTAAAAACATACATATAATCCTATATGTTAACCGTAATAGAAGGAAGCAATAAATATTGAAAATATTAGTTATACTTTAAATGCCAACACATAGCCATAAATATTAATGGTCTTTGGTGGATTTCTGACCCGCTCTTCATTAAGTGCCTTACCGAGACAGTGCAACAAGACACTATAACATAATGTGCCCCAAGGGAATGTCTTCCATCTCTCTGTACTCTCAATGAGGACCCACATAAATGGATAAATCCTAGCTCTATCATCCAGTCCCATAAAGAGATGGAAAGCAATCCCTACATTCGCCAACTTCAAAAGATCTTCATCATTTATCGGATCCTGCCCTACACGCTCTCCCTGCCCTCTATGACTTCTTGCCTCAAGAAATGTGACCAACTCTCTCACCTCCGGCGACACTCCATTAAACATTCGCCATATGATACCGTTTTGATCATTTGGAGATATTTGGAAGATTTCACGGTCGATGCCCCCAAAAGGAAGTCCGGTCACCAACAGAAACTCTTGCTTCCCAAACCTATAGCTTCTCTCCCCAATTTCAAACCACCTCTCATCACGGCGTGCATCCGTGACCTTTAGCTCTCTAGTAAGCACCTACAAAATCACAGAACCAGCAGCCGTATTATTGGTTATCTTCAAAATATGTCCGAACGGACATTTTGCTATGAACCGATCGTATAGCTTTCTTCTATTAATAACGACAATTATCTTATTAACCAATCTTTGACCAATGTGTGTGTTTCCGCTCGTATGTCTGTCAATTGTGTGTGAACTATATTTATAGTCGAAATCCATCTGTAGGAAAGAAAAATAGCAAAGAAATCATCAGTAGGGATATATAAACTGAATCAGTTTTTGAACAGAATCGGTTTTTAAAGGCAACTGAAAAACCGGTCAGTGAAATAGATATGTTTTTAAAGGTATCTGAAAAACCGGTAATTGAAGTCGATCGGTTTTTTAAGGCACCTCAAAAACCGATTACTGAAATCGATCGGTTTTTCACTTCGGTTTTACATGATCGGTTTTTCACTTCGGTTTTCCAGATCGCCTTTCAACCTCGGTTTTCCATTATCGAAAAACCGATCGTGGAAAACCGAAATGAAAAACCGATCGTGAAAAACCGATCGTGGAAAACCGATCCGATACCGACGACTCTTCTCTCGTCGGAATCAGTCATTTTCAACACAAAAACGACCAATCACACTTAAATCCAACCTATTCTAAACCTAATAATCCTAAACTAACATCCATAACACAACAAACATCTCAAAATCCCAAATCTCAATCAAAACATACAACAAACATATCAAAATCTAACATTTACACTTTCTGTAGGTTCGCCGGCGGTAGGAGCTACTCGGGGAAGGTCGGCAACGTCGCGGTAATGACCGGAAACGTCGCGGGGAAGATCGGGTCGCAATCGGGTTCGGGTTCCGCAAAAACCGATTGCTTTTGAGTGAGAAATCGATGGATTGTGGTTGTAGTCCATCGGTTTTGAGGTATATATATGGGGGGACTTTATCGTAATTTCACCATTCGGTTTTTCGTAAATTTTAAACTGTTCAGGGTTTTTTGGTAAAAATATCCAAAGGTATTTTGGGTAATTTGGGTATATCAAGCAATATATTTGTTTGAAGGGTTAAAAATAATTTTTTTAAAAATAGTGGGTAAAATTTTTTTTTACCCTTTTTAAATGAGTATTTTTTACAATTTCCCCTATTGATAATGTGACTTGAATCTTGTTACATTGAATCTTAAATATTTAAGTATTAAAAAGTTTGTGTCCCTATCATTATTATAAACGAACTCTTGCTAGGACAATATCTGATCGGATACATTATTAACAGAGGATGTAAAACTATTCACATACCTATCATGAGATTGCCCATCTTCCCTTTGAATAGACAGATTAAGTGTAGAAGCTGAAATAGCTTATTATTGATATTGAGTTGCTTTCTTTCTCATATATCTAATAAAAAGTACCCACCGGTTTATGACTTGAATAAACCTATGATACAGTAGCTTCCTTTTAGTCTAGTCATCAATAAAATGAACTAATTGAGAAGTAGCAGAATTAGGTAAAGTTCATCCTCAACAGTGGAAAAATCAGTTCATTTTCAACTAGCGTTAGACTATAGTGCCTACACTACAAGCTTAAAATTCAGAATGTTAGTGGCATTGGTGCTCCAATATTGTTCATTTTGCATCTCACCTAAACAAAATATATGAGAACTGTAAAATAATACAAATGATTCGAGAATGAAAATATTTTCATATTTTATATCCTAGTGATCAATTATATGTTTGAAAGCTCTAACTATAAGTGGAAGCCTCAAGGACATTAAAATATAATAGATCATTTGATAAAAATAATTAGCGTTGTAAATAAACAAGTCATTACTTCAAATACTTATAATTTATAATTTCAAATTACTTCAAATACTTAATTTCGGGTTTTTCAAATCAGTGCACTTCTCATAAACATTTGTGCCACTAGCAACACCTAATTAAAAGTATTCAAAGAAGTAATATATTTGAAACGGCAGTTTCAATCATCTTAAAATTAAAGTTTGGTTTTTAGAATATTTTATTTCTTTATTTTTTTTTAATTACATATATCAAATTTCAAGTGTTATAGCAGAAAAGCTGTTGATGTATAAATAATATGGGCCCATTGTTCATATACATTTACTTTTTCTTTTTTTTTTTTTCATTTCTAGAAATATATGTATGCAATATTTAATGTTTAATTTTTGAAACTTTCTATTTCTTTAATTTTATGAATTTTAAAGAAGAAGAAGAAAATTATATAAATGTAAAATATGTAGACATATACAGACATAAATTTTACATGCTTGTCTGGGTTATATTTTGGACCCAATAAAATGGCCATTCTGGACTAACCAATTGGTTTAGAATTGCCGGATGCTTTATTTATTCAACTGCTCTAATTATTATTATTTTTATTTATTTATATTGTTAACAATTATATATATTTTTTATTGTATAACCTTTTCTTTTTGTCCTTCAAAACAGATACTAGTTCGAGCTTTTATGATTCCAGGATTTATATATAATTTAAATTTTCTTTCAAATACCAAATATGGTGCAATTACTCAAATATATAACTTGAACTAAAAAATTATCATACCAAATAAAAGCTCTTAATTTACTATCAAATTACATTAGACAATCAATAATTAATGAGTTTGAATATCAAGACTTGAATTTGTATTTGTTGAAAATATTGTACATACGATCAATTGCAACATGAGAGGGATCTCATGATTTTCTCAACATCAACATTTTTGGAAGCTGTACATCTTTCCTCAAGGAAAGGAAAACTCATAACAAATTATAAGAAAATAAAATCTAAATATTTTTTGTGGTCTTGTATGGTAGTGGCAACAACAGCAACTTTGGCACCAATTGACAACGGTGGGATGCTCATTGTTCAATAAATAAAACCATGAGTACTTGTCTAGAGCCAAGAAACATACACCAAAACTCCAACGCGGAATAGAAAACTGGAATAGAATACAGTCTCTTCGAAACAATTTAGCACCATATTTTGTCCTCCCATAAGCATCTTTTAGAAAGATGTTTCACAAATATGGAAAGTTTGACCATTGGCTTTATCAAAATCGTCAGGTTCACCATTGAACTTGTAATTTTTAACAATATACAATTGTCTATCTCTTAAAGGTGTCTTCTAATATGGAGAATTATACCTTCATATGAGCCCCAAACAACCTTCTATCTATGGACAATTGAAATATTATTTATCTGCAGAAGTTGATATCGAGAAAGAATGGTAAATTTTTCATTACAGTGATTCTTCATTATGGTAGCATATCAAATAAAATTAAAGCTCTACTGGGAGGATGTGCCAGACACGAGGATTCAAATAATTAGTTTATCACAAGAAATCATATTTTGTAATCGAATGCATCAGCTAATTGGCTATTGAATGTGGAAAAAAAAATTGCATTCCTCTATAATAAGAGTAGAAACTATTGTAACCTTTAGGTCATGAACTTCCTTTGCACAAAATTTATCAAAGCTACTGTTACATGTGTTAGATAAAATCTAAGTCATAACTCTTAACTATCATTAACAAGAAAATGACACATTTTAATCTCTCTAAAATATCATAATATGTTCACTCATAAAATAAGATTTTTCAATATTAAACAGCCAAACACATATATATGAGGAGAAAGAAGAAATTTTCACAACATCTCTCAGTAGCCAAATACAAATTGGAAACCGATCTACTTAATAAAACCTGTACTTCGTTTGCCAAAAAAAATATTTATACCATTGTACTAAATAATTAAATTCTTTGATTTGTATAAAAATGTTTAAAAATATGAACTAAATGTATTCAGATACAGCGGCGGCAGAAAAACGCCTTTGAGTAGGCTTCTCATATATATAAATTTTTTTTTAGTTATACAACATCTTTGACAGAGTAAGAAATTTACAGCAAAAGACTTCAACTCAACAACATAAAACTAATACGTGATACAAACTCTTATGATTGATAGCACTCAACTTTTTGACTTCATTAGCAGATAAAACAATATTAACTAACTCAATTTAATAGATTGGAGAAAATCTTGCCATCTATTCAAAACAATATTAACTAAATTTGACGCATGTCCATTTATTCGGAAAACCGCCACCATCATTCAACGATTTCATAGCTATCATATTTCTCTTTTCAGTCAGGGAAGATACGTTGAATGTGACTGCATATTATATTCATAAAATTAAAATATTATTTTGATATGAGTTTGATTATTTTAGTGATTTTGTAAGACTATCAATTAATAATAACTTTTAAATTGATTATGAGGATGATTATTGAAGAATATTCAAATATTGTTATTAATGAATAACTTTACTTAATCAACAAGGTAATCAAACTCCATATAATTTAATTATGATTCAAGATTTGGATAGTTTACAAATGTCATGTGCGGAAATATGATGAGTTCACATGTATTACACTAAATATTAAGAATTAATAGGATGCATCATATATTTTCTTCTGACTCACCTCTGCAATAAAAAAGGATTAAGTTTCAAATTCAATGTAAATTTTATTTATTTTTTTCGTGAATTTGTCTTTTTTTTTTTTTTTTTTTCCATTGGATCTATGTTAGTGCTAAGCTTAACATGATTGTTACCTATCAAATTGCAGCAACTCTAGAACAATAGACCTGATCACTTAGCCCAATAAGGTCCATAAACTATTTGGTGCTTGATTTGGGTTGTTTTAGTTGAATGCATGTCAGATTGGGCCAAGGGCCCATGGCAATGCAAGTGCTAACCCAACCCAATTTTGGACTTGCTTAGGTACATAGTGGGCTTGGTGGCTGCGGCTTCCTTCGTCAACTTAGTCTAGGTATTGTCTATTTAACAATCAAAATGTGAATCTAAAATAATACATGGTGTGTATTTAATTTAAAATTCATTAGAATTTAGAAAATTTTAAAAATTTGAATGTATTCAAACCAGATTTGAATAAATTACATTAAAATATAAGTATATTCAATCCATTAAAATTTAGGTATATTTAATTCAGATTTGTATGAAATTCAATAAAATCTAAGTGTATTAAAAAATTATTAATATCATAAATTTTATTTAAGTAGTAAATTTAGATTGATTTTAAGGTGAATTTTATAAAGAAAAAAAATTATAATAAATCTTATCATTTTTCTAAAAATTTCGTTGGATTTCTTAAAAAATTCTAACAAAATCAATATAAAGTCTATAAAATTTATAAAACCCATCAAAATCTATTTAAATAAAATTTTCATCAAACTCTAATAAACTATAAATTAAATATTAGTTGATATTTTATTTTATTTTATTTAGACATAAATTGTTATTTTATTTTATTTTTAAGGAAAGTTGCTATTTTATTACAATTTAGAAGAAAGGAAAAGGGAGCTAATATGCTTCTTTAATTTGTTCACTATTACATAGTTCAGCTAGCATAGGAGAAATATACTTAAGCATTTATAGACCGTAATATATAAAGGCTTTTTTTAAATTAAACAACAAAACGATCAATAAATTTTCTAAAAGTACTGATCCTAAAAGTTCTACTTCCAAAATATCCATTAATAAAATTTGTACTTGAAATATTATTCGAAATGCATCCTTAGAGTATCTAATTGGATAGACATATAAATTTAAGACATGGTTTAAAAATCACATAATCCAAATCAATTCAATTTTAAAATTTGATCACCAAGCCCCAGTTTTAAAGTTCAAACTTAACAAATCGATGTAATTTCCATTTCAAGCATACAAAAATCTAAAACCAATGTAATACAGTTTGAAGTGGATTGAATGAGAAGATTACCCAAAACCCTCTAATCGAACTCGAAACCCATCAAATTCAAGATCATTAACAAAACTCAAACCTAGAAAAATCAACATCATCAACTAGTTTCAAAAACCATAACAACATCATCAACGTTGCCAGCTCTGCCATTGCCAACATCGTCCTCCACCTTGCTCTCGACCATGTAACTATCGACATGGGATTCCTGATCGAGTCACAAACAAAAGACAAACTACCAGAAAGGTTAATCGACATCGTTAGGGTTTGCAAGATGCCATGGTAGTGAGCGATTTTGGCATCAGCTCCATCTCTGACGAGTTTGTGAGAGAAGCAATTTTGGGTTTGTGAAAGAAGATCCGACGGGTTTCTGAAAGAAGCAATTTTGGATTTGTGATGTTTCTGAGAAGAAGAAGACAGATGTTTGTGATGTTTGTGATGGTTAATTAGACGAAAACATCTAATTTCTTCATTTTTTTTTTCAATTGTTTTGATTTGTTGATGTTAGTATGATGATGAACTAGGGTCTGATGATGATGCATGGTGTAAGGAAGATGAAGAATTGGGTTTGTGATGGATGGGGAAGAAGAAGTCAACTTGTGAAGAAGATCTAATTTCATCATTTTTTTTTCAATTATTTTATTTTTTTAATGTTGTTATCTTCATTCTCCATTGTCCATTTTAGATGGGTGGTAGAGATCCATTTTTTTTATTTTTAAACAAAATGTAAAAAATTGTTTTCTTTTTATTTAAAATTATGTTCTTTTTTTTTAAAAAAAAAATCAAAATCATTTAATTTTTAATTTCTTTTAAAATTTTTAAAATTTAAACTTTTTTAAAAGGATATCTGGATGGTGGAGATTCAAATAACTTATTAATTAATATATTTTTTTTTTTAAAAAAGAAAAAATATCCTAAATACCCTTACTATACTTAACTCAAACAATCAATCATGATCAAGCCGTTAGTGTAGGGGAAGATGTTGTTATAAAAAACAAAAATAGTTTTTGTTTGTAATAAGACATATATCCTAAGGGTTTTGGGTAATTCTCTCTTAATTGAATTACTTAGGTAACAGATTGTACAAAGAATTGATATTCTTATAAACTCATATACTATTTACAAATCTTGTCCTTTTTTTTTTTTTTTTTTTTAAGATTTCATAAAAAATTTTAACAAAAATATATGTGGAGCCTACAAAATCCATTAATTCCACCAAAATCTATCATTTCAAAAAAGTTCATCAAACTCGGATAAACTCTAAATTTAATACAACCCCCTAAATATTGAACAAATAAATAAAAAAATAGAAAAAGGAAAGTGTTATTCGAACAAATTGTATGAAAAAAGGAATAGGTGTACTCTTCATCAAAGTAAATTTAAAAATAGAATTAATAAGATGTTTAATCTAATTATATACAAAGTAATTGGGTTTAAACAATAAACAGAGACTGTTTATTGTAAAAGAAGAATTTTTGGTAAATCTTATGATACTTTAAGTGAGATTTTTATATTTTTAAGAATATTTATGTCAATTTTAACTTAATTAATTATCTATAGAATATAGTCTTATTAGCAAATAGATGACATTTTTTTTTTCCAACGAAGATCTTTTGTTACAAGAGAGTTTTTAGATTTTATTAAGAGTAAATTACAAATTAGCTATCTAGTTCAGAAATATATGCAGGAGGAGCAAACTTTATAATTTTATTACAAATTACCTATGCATCGTTATCTTAGGTCTATTAACATTAAGTGTTTGAGGGATAAAATTATTTTTTGACCTTATTTATTTTATTTTTATTTTTCTTTCAAAATAAATTTAAAAAACTTAAAAATGGAATTAAAAATAATAATTCTTAAAAAAAAATAATTTTTTTTCAAGTTAGATCTCCACCATCCATCATATTGATGGACGGTGGAGATCAACTTTAAAAAGTCAAACAATTTTTTTTAAAAAAAAAAAGAAGAAAGAAAAACATTAAAGAAAGAAAATAAAAAATAAAGAAATTGAAAAAAAAAAAATCAACAACCAAACCAAATCATGAAGATCAACATCAGATCTCCTTCATCTTCAACACTCTTCCTCACCAACAACCAACCTAACCAAACTCATTTTCTTCAAAGCCATGAAATATAATCAAACTCAATCAAATTCAAAAAAAAAAAAAAGCACAAACTCAAAAGGTCTCATTTTTCTTCTCGTCGGTCTCTTGGTCTCTCAACATCCGGCCACTATCTATTCATCATTTGGGTTTAACAAACCTAGATAAAAGTTCATCTGAGCATCAGATGGGTGTCAAACATAGATGAAAAACATCTATTTTTTTAAAAAATGATTTTAAATTGGGAATTTAGAGGATTTTTGGTGATTGAAACATTGGTTTTATTTGCTAGATTGATTTTTTATTGAAGATGAGAGAGATGAGAGATTAAAGATGATGATTTTCAAGAAAGGTTGAAGATGAATTTTTTTGGGGTGATTTTTATGTTTTTTTATTTGTGTGTTTTTAGGGGATTTTCGGTGATTGAAACATTAGTTTTGTTGATTGACGATGATAATTTTTTTTTTTTTTTTTGAAATACTGAAAATTCACTAATACAATTTTAAATTTATGAACCATAAGCATACAATCACCAATAGCCCAGCCAAATTTGGGACAACAATAAAATGCTCATGAACAACCATATCACATCCTCATAAAGGATCCAACAAGGATGGCTAGACAGAAAGTCAAGTGAAATCCAAACATTGAAATGGCTTAACCTTATTGCTATCCAACCAATCCACATAGCATCTTAAATACAAATTCATTCACAGAACAATAAGGCATAAAAGAAAAGCAACCTTCATGCAAAATTTGTCTATATAAATTTGCCTCCTTGCACTAGAGATGATTCCATCATCATTAACTTCATCCTCGAACTTGATAAAATGGTGAACCAAAGAAAACCTTCCCAAAAGCAATTAGATATGATGAAAATTACCTTTCATGGGGAAAGCCACCGAAATTACATTTTTGTAGAAACTTATTGCTTTACCATATCCTTAAGAGACCACTCCAAGAATCGCTAAAACCTTAGCTATCAAGGAAGTTTAAGGTGACTACTGCTCTTCACCCAAAAATACAAGACATCGGCCTCCAACCTTGCAAAAAGAGACAGTTTTTAAAGGCTCAATCTAGATATCATCTGGATCCAATTCTTAAAAACCCAAAACACCTACAAGAAACAAATGAGAAGCTGAAACAGAAACGAACTCTGATTGAGACTCTATAGAAGACCTGATCTATACATCAAAATCGATTTTTAAAGGATGGATCTAGAAAACCTCAAGATCCACCTCTTAAAAACCCTAGGTCTACAAGAAGGCATTGTGAAGATGAAGAAAACGAAAGAAATCGTCAAGAAATCACTTCACTGGACTAAATCTATGCAAAGATAAGCTTCTGCTAATTTTCTCTCTCTAGCGCTCTCTAGAGCTTTTTAGAGAGAGAATCGAGATTATTGATATTTTATGATTGATGATGATAATTTTGAGTTAATGATTTTGCTGGATTGATGATGATTTTGATTGAAGATGAGAGGAAGGAGAGGTTGAAGATGATGATTTTCCTTTTTTTTTTTTTTTTTTCCAGTTTTTGATTTTTTTAACATTAACATATTTGAAAGTTGTACATCTTTCCTCGAGGAAAGGAAAAAACTAGTAGCAAATTATAAGGAAATAAAATCTAAGTACTTTTTTGTGGTCTCGTATGCTAGTGGCAACAACAACAGCTTTGGCACCAATTGACAATGGTGGGACACTTATAATTCGGGAACATGAACCCACTGTTTTCGTCTCTAGCAATAGAAAGATGCCTATGAGTACATTTCTTGGCATTATTGCAAACCATGACTACTTGTCTAGACCCCAAAAAAACATACATCAAATACTCTAACTTGAAATAGAAAACTAGAGTAGAATATAGTCTCTTCACAACAATTTAGCACCATAATTTGTCTCTCTGTAAACATCTTTTAGAAAGATGTTTCACAGTATGAAAGTTTTGCCAATATGAAACATTTGACCAATGGCATCTCAACACTATAATATTAGAACTTTACCAAAATCGATAGATTCACTGTTGAACTCACAATTTTTAAAAGTAAAAAATTATCTGTCTCTTAAAGTTGCCTTTTAATATGGAGAATTATATCCTTATATAAGTCTCAAACAACTTTCCATCCACGGACAGGCGAAATATTATATATATAGAGAAATTGATACTGAGAAAGAGTTATCAGCTCCTTATTACAGTGATCCTTCATTATGGCAGCATATCAAATAAAATGGAAAAGTTCTACTGGGAAGATGTACCAGACATGAGGATTCAAATAATTAGCTTATCACGAGAAACCATATTTTGCAATCAAATGCATCAATTGATTGGCTACTGAATGTGGAAAAAAGATTTGCATTCCCTTATAATAACAGTAAAACTATTATAATTTTTGAGTCATTATCTTCCTTTGCACAAAATTTATCAAAGCTACTACTGTATGTCTTAGATAAAATCTGGGTCATAACTCTAACTATCATTAGAAAGAAAATGACATATTTTAATCTCTCTAAAACATCATAATATGTTCACTTATGCAGTAGAATTTTTCAATATTAAACACCCAAAAACATATATATGAGGAGGGAAAAAAATATTTGGATAACATCTCTCAGTAGCCATACACAAATTGGAAACCGATCTACTTATTACAACCTATATATTGTTTGGCCAAAAAAGAATTTTATACAGTTGTACTAAAGAACTAAATTCTTTAATTTGTTTAAAAATATTTAAAAGTATGAACCATCTATGCTCAGCTATGGCGACAGCAAAAAAATGCTGTCGATTAGGCATCCCTAAAATATATATATATATATATTTGGAGCTATACAACTTCTTTGACAGTGTAAGAAATTTAGAGCAAAAGACTTAAACTCAATAACATAAAACTAATGTAAGATACGAACTCCTACAGTTGATAGCATTCAACTTTTTGACTTCATTAGCGGATAAAACAATATTAACTAACACAATTTAATAAATTGGAGAAAATCTTGCTATTTGCTCAAAACTTGTAGACAAAAACAAACAACATTTATACATTTTGTACTATATCAACAATGTCATTCTGAAAATTTAATACAAATATGAAAATTTGGACAAGCAATAGTCTATGAAAAGCCAAGCAAGAGAGGAGTTGCATCAAACAAAACTTGGAGCATCCCAACTATGTTAGCACCCAACAAATCTGCCTATCATGTGCACGCACCCTCTCAAAGTGACTCTCTATATTAAATTAAAGAAAATGAACAACAAACATTCGTGGGGGATATAAAACCAAATCCCAACAATGAACTAAAACAATACCAAACCTAAACAATCTCGATTAACAAGGCGGTATGAAATTGTGGACACTAAAATAGTAAACTCCGCATATCTTGAGACAAATGAAGACTATAAGATGCCAACTAATCAACCATCGTATTTCCATCATGATAATATGAGAGAAATGAACAATGAGTGTTGAACATAGATTTTAATGAATCCTTTTCGATTGCTGTATCCCAACAATAAAACCAAATCTTCCACTTTTACTTAAAAGAAGGATTGGTGTTCGATCTCAATTGCTCGTTCCTTCCATGCCGAAGGGTCCAGTTGTAGCAACTTTTTTCCTAGCAACACAGAAAAATTGTGGAACCAGTATCGGACCTTGCAGCATCCTCATAATTGTATAGCAAAATTTTGACCAAAATGAGAACTACTTACTCTCCATTAAAATCATATAATAGCAAAATCGTCTATGATTCTTCATATAAACATGTAAAACCAAAATTCCAGCATATATATTCCACCTCAAGTCTGCCAGTATAGCTGAAAACTCCTCTAACCAGTATGTTCAGCACCAAAGAAATGATAATACACTGTTAAGCAGAATCCAGTCTTTAGCAGAAGATGACAATACACTGTTTAGAGATGACCGAAACTTCATAGTGATAAGCAACAAATTGAATTAGATTTGAAGAAAATCCTGCTTTTTATTGAAACGTGGATAGACAATATTATATAATAACATCGATTAAAACATCTAATTGGGATGTTGGTACCTCAATCTTTGTGACAATAAGATCAAAGTTGATGCAAATAAATGGTAAAACTCGCAATGTTGATATCAATAAATTGTCCATTTTTGAAGTTACCTTGTAATATGGGGAATTTGATCAACATGTTACTTGCACCCCGGCTTTCATGGTTTCAGTTTCTAATATAGTCACCTAAAGGATGCTCTGCCATTTCACCTGCAACAGTTTAACTAATCAATGAAATAAAGAAGCATTCAACACTAGGATCACTTCACTTTGGGATTTAGGTAGTCCCTTGCTTTCCACTTAAAAGAAAACAAAAATTAAAAAAAGAAAAAAGAAAAAAGCAGTAATAACAGCTTAATCAAGAGCTTTGAGCAACGAAGGATTGTCAAGTACTCAAGAGAGGGGAGGTCTTCGAAATCCTTGAAAGGCAAGTATTTCAATTTTGAAAAGTTTCCAATCCATAACTGAGATAAAATCCAGGGCAGAGTACTTCTCATGAAAATTCACAGCTGCAAATTGGAAATCGAAAAACCTTAATATTTTACAACATAAAGGTTTCCCTAAGTTATTCAAAGGGTGATTAACAAACTAAAAATGAAAGGATATTAAACTCGAAATACTTATTGTGACCAGGTATACTAGAGGCAATAACAACATCTTAATCATCAACTGATGATCCTGGGGTTGGAATTTGCTTAACAACTAATTTTCGGATCTGTGATAGGCTTGCACAAAACCATAACTTGAAAAATGCGATGATGTTTGAGTTCCTTTATCTCTTTACTGACATGCCAGATTATGCAGATGGCACACTCCTTCACCACCAGGACAAAAAGTGAATCTACAACTGGACCTTGTTGCCTTCTCATAATTCTGCAGCAATATTGTTGTGATTTTGAGTCTCTGCTAATTAAAAGCAGATCATATCAACATCTTCTAAGATTTTCTTCACAAAAATGCAACAAAAAGAGTTCATTATATACATACCACTTTCAGTTAGCCAGCCCTAGAGGAAAACTCCTGCAAATAACATGACCAACCATTTAACACATAAGCATGAGAACTACTCTGAAGAAGAACACTACAGAAACCTCCAACTCAGAACAAAAAAAAACAAATGCAAAATTTAGTCTCAAGCAAATGATAGCAATTTGCACCTTCTAAGATGATTACAACTTCAACTAGAATAGCAGCAAATTGAAACAAACCAAAATAAAAGAAACCCATGTTATTTACTATAATCTAGAGCTGACAATACTGTGCAACATCAATTTAAAAGATGTAGTTTGGATTTGCACCTTAATTCTTTTGACATTAAGGTCAAAGTTGATTCAAATGTATTATCCAACTTGCAATTTTTAATATCAAGAACTTGTTTTCATCTCATGAAGTTGCCTCTTATATTGGAAACTCATGAAGTTACCTCTTATATTGGAAATTCATTCAATATGTTACTTGCAAATCTATATAAGATTTTCCTTTACATTTCAATTAATGAAGATTAGAATGTCAAATAAGCTTGAAAGAACATCTCAAAAGTGCAAATGAAAATAAGTTAACAATACTCTATACACGACAGAGAAGTAACTACTAGTAGATTGGAGATTGCAAGATTATAATATACTGCAATTCATTAAAATTTAAAGTCACAAAAATCTAAACTTGTTCATTAAGAAAACGTAAATTTTGTACTATTATAAATTGACTTACCTAAGATAAATGATAAGAATGAATAACTTAAGATTAATTTCCATCCATCTTAAAAGAAGGGATGTCAGCTATCTTAGACTACTTATCATGATCAAGGAAAGTCAAGGTGGCAATGGCAGCTTTGTGGTCCGTTGATGATGCTGCAGCAAGAGAAGCTGTTAAATGTTGACCATATTTGAAGATCTCCAATGGGCTTGCACAGTCCAACTTACGAAAAAAATAAGGGATGCTGTTTGATCTTTGTTGATCCTCACTTCCATGCTAACATATGCAGCTGTGGCAGCTCTTTTTGTAGCATTCCAAGTGACAAAATATGGAACTACAGCCGAGCTTGCGACCTCATCATAACTTTGCAGCAAAGTACCTTCAAACTGTAGAATTTTAATCTCAATTATTATCAGATATTTCATCCACAAAAAACTACAAAACTAAAATTCTAATGTATAAATTGCACCTCATGTGGTCCAAACACAGAACAACAACAACTTGTCCAGAAGAAGCAAACTACTCAAGGACTTAAACTCATACTGGAATTGTCTCAATGAACTGATTTTGCACGATAGTTTCTTCCCTCTTTAACATCATTGGAAAGATATACAAATTTAAAAGCCTTAACATCAGTTATTCATTCCTGCGGTCCTTCATTGTGGCAGCATACAGATGAATTGGAAACGCCCTGCTAGAAGGATGTGCACCAGAGCCTGGAAGTCATATAGGAGGATTTACATCAACTGATAGAAGCTAAATGTGGAAAAGGGATTTAATAGACATTCCTCTGAAATAAGACCAAAGAAACTGTTAACGACAAAGTATAAGGGCAAGTTACCATCTTAGCTATTTTTCTAATTGAAAACTGGCCATTCAATTAATAATGAAAGCAAACAATTACTTAAGTAGTATTCTTACATTTTTAGCTGGACGAGTCCCTAATTCTGTTGCAGCTGACATACAATCTGTGAGAACAAATTATTCTATGTAGAATGTAACTCCTCGGAGGATAGAAAAATTGAAACTCATAAACTTGATCCACCATCGAAACATCTAAACAGTGGACAAACACATTAATTTTCAGTGATAAACATTGAATTCAACTTGCTCAACCAAAAATGAAATAGGGAATTGAAAGTGGTAATCCAGAGTGAGAATTTCAGAGGTCAATCTTAGCATCCATCGAGTTGAATATATAAGGAGTGATAAGTCAAGTAGAGTTAAGATACCATCTAGCAAGTAATAATGCATATGAGTTAGTGAGTGTTTGAATTGAAAGGCAGAGCAGTAATCCCCAAATACCAGACAGAGGATTAGAACAGCCCATTAAAGCAATCAAAAATGAGAAATTGTTTATCATGAATATATGACCAAGTGTTTTGGTGTTATAAATAGAAGATGAAGATGGATAAGCTAATCTTCTTATGCTTCACTAGAAAGACATACATATATGAAAATTCGAACATTAGTACCTCAAGATCATCACATCAAAGGTCAACCCAAATCAATAGATTCATTGTTCAACTTGCATACTTTGACAGAAATTGCTTCTTTTAAAGTAGCCTTCTAATAGGGGGAATCATATCAATATACAACCTCAAAAGACCTTCCACGGACAGTTGAAACATTCTGGTATATTCAAAAACAGATACTGAGCAAGAATGCTAAGCTCTTCATTCTATTGGTCCTTCATTGTCGCAACATACAGATGAAATGGACAAACCCTACTAGGAGGATATGCACAAGAGACAAGAAGTCATATAATTAGCTTATCATGAGAACTCCATCTTGCAATCAAGCTCATCACTGATAATAGCTAAATGTCAAAAAAAGATTTTCATTCCCCCAACATAAAGGCACCAAATTGGCATGATTTGTTTCAGACACAATAACTCATTTATGAAATTATAGTGCTTATAGAAATTAAACTAGCTATAAACTTATAATCAATCAGTTCATTAATTGATTCAACTTTTGACATAGCTAAACCAGAAATAAAAAATCAGTACCAAACTATTTTTCTACTGATTCTCATCACATAAAATAGAGATAAATCACTCATAAGAAGCTTTGTTTTTTTAAGCTACAAAGAACTTTTACGAGTTCATAGATATTATCTCTAATAAAAACTTTGTATTTTCACCATTGTTTAGGTGATTTTCTTCACTTTTTTCACCACTGCTCTATTATTATTGATGAGAAGATCAACTATAGTAAACTATCAAACATAAGTCCACTGATAAAACATAAATTATGAAAATAAATCAATCAAAAGCTGTAGAATCACCATAATAAAGTATTTTTACAAATATTCAAAGCAATTAGCATAGCTACTGGTTTTCTTTATGAGGGGACTTAATTTCTTCCATCAGTTCAGCTTAGTTTCCCTTCAAAATGGTGTTCGCAACGATCGACATTTTCAGCTATTCAAATATTTGAGAAAAGGTAGTCGAGAAGAAAAAATGCGAAAAATCTAAACAGAAAAGGATTAGTATGATGCATACATACCTTTCCTCACATCTTTGTATATGGGCTTGTACAAGAAAGCTGAAGAGTAATATCACTTCTTGATGCAAGTTTGAATGAGATGATTAGAGGCTGTGATAGTCCTCTCTACTCACAAACCAATGATCCATCATGATCATATAAAATCAAAAGAAAAGTAGCACCATAGACAATTGCATGCATTAAACATTATAATTTGTAGATGCCATCAATACTTTCCAGTATTAGTCATAGCAAACACTTATTAAACCAATGTTACCCTGTATCTACTTCCCATCACAACCATGCAATGTCTTTAACGACAAAGCATAAGGGCAAGTTACCATCTTAACTATTTTGTCTAATTGAAAACTGGCCATTCAATTAATAGTGAAAGCAAACAATATTTACTCAAGTCAACTAGTATTCTTACATTTATATCTAGAGGAGTTGCTGATTCTGTTGCAGCCGGCGTACAGTCCTTGACTACAAATATTCTACGTAGAATGCATTCTCCTTAGAGTAGAGAAACATCGAAACTTGTCAACTTGATCCACCATCTCAAAATCTAAACAGTGACAAACCCATTAAAATAAATATGAAATACTACATGGCAAGTAATAATGCATATGAGTTAATCAGTGTTTGAATTAAAAAACAGAGCAGTAATTCCAAAATACTAAACAGAGGATTAGAACAACCTGCTAAAAATAAGAAATTGTTTATGATGACCAAGTGTTTTGTTGTTATACCTGAAATAGAAGATGAGGATTGATGAGCTAATCTTCTAATGCTTCACTCCTCTGGATCGTAGATGAATTTCCAATCAATCTTAACGCAAGGGATGTGGGCTATCTTAGGCCACTCTTTTCCTTTATCTCTTTTGCATGCTTCTTTTAGGGATGGGCAACTCCATATTTCTAGTCGCAGAAGTGAGGATGGCAGAATGCTTGGAAAGGATGTGAGCTCTTGGCAAAACCATACATGCAAATGCAGAAGTGAGGATGGCAGAATGCTTGGAAGGGACGTGAGCTCTGGGCAATCCCTTAGTTGTAAATTCAGAAGTGAGGATGGCAGAATGCTTGGAAGAGATTTGAGCTTTCGGCAATGTTCGATCCTCAGAGTCTCAAGAGAGGAAAGGTCTTCGAAATCCTTGAAAGGCAGGCATTTCAATTCCGAGAAATCATTAATCTGCAACCAAATTAGATTGGGGGGCAAAGTAATTTCCATGTCCGTGTCTCGGAAAAACTCTCCATCCTGCCCTTCACAAATGTTGAGTTCTGTTAGAGAGGTGAAATTGTGAAGCCCCCTTTCCGTGAGCAGTTTATGTTGTTTGAGACCCTTAGTTGAAAGCTCTATGAGTTTGGTGGGTAGATCTTCTTCAGACAATGACATATTTGGACAATTTATAATTTCTAAAGAGGAGAGAGTGTGTATTCCAGTGGGTAAGGCTTCTAACATCTCACACCTATAGAGATAAACTCTTAAGTTACTGTCAGGAAACCCTCCTTTTGGAAAAGAAGCTAAACCTCCATTCGTTATGTGAAGGGATTTGAGATTGCTAAGAGTTTCTAGACCTTCAGGAAGGGATTTGAGATTCTCACACTCGAATATATTAATATCATAAAGAGCTTGATTATTATGAAATTTCTCAACTATAGACTCTAAGTTTTTACAAGATGATATATTAAGGGTTCGAAGAGTCTCGGGAAATTGACCTTTTGGTAATAGGATAGTGAGCTCTGGGCATTCTTCAATTGTAAGACATTTGAGTGCAACAGGTAAATGACCTGCCATTGACAAAGTTGTGAGCTTTGGACAATCAGAAACATGGAGACTTGTGAGTCTGACACAGAGTTGGTCTATTGATGGCAAGCAAATGAGAGATGAACATTGCCTTATGTAAAAGTCTTCAAGATGAGATGTGCTGGCATTGACTTCCTCTGACGGAAGTGAAAACGTTGCCGAAGATGTTGAAGTACTAGTATCCTCATTATCACCCAACAAACATTGCAATTTCTCACATTCTTCTATATGAAGCTTCTTTAGAGATTGAGGTAATTGTCCTCTAAAAATGAAATTTAGAGAATCACAACTCTCAATTCTCAATTCTTCCACATGTACATTTTTTTGTTTAATCCCCTCGAGTAAAGTTGTGAGGGTATTGCAATTACTTAAATTCAGATATTTGAGGGAGTTCAGACTATGCAACCCTTGTTGTGGTTTCTCGAGAAAAATCTCATTCTGCCACAATTCTATGAGTTCTTGGCAACCCTCGATTTTCAAGTTTTGAGCTCTTTTAAGTTCTTGCCTTGACAAATCTTCAAATTCTGAAATATTTGAAAGAGTGATATATTCTAACGACTCTAAGAAAGTTGAACTACTGCACACAATCTTCTTGCATTTCTCAAGCTGTAATTCACACAACTTTGGCATGTTTGATAGTGAAACCATTAACTGTTCACATCTACGAATCACAAGCTTTTCCAATGAAAAAAGTTTGTTGGGTAATCTTTCGGATATTTTTGGGCAGTTTACAATAAAGAGCTCTTGAAGTCTAAGGAAACTCTCATCTTCTTTGATTGGATCCCAAGACTCACATTTTTCTAAATTTTCAAACCAAAGACTCTCTAAAGATTTAAAAGGATTTTGACAATGGCCATAAAATGTAGAATTGATACTTTCTAATTCTTTTATACCTTTGATAGTGAGACTTTTAAGTGAGCCTAATCGTCCAAGTGAAGGTAAGGATGTGCATCTTTTACAATTTTCCAATTTTAAGACTGTCATCTTAGAGAACGAACTATCTCCAAGCCAAGAAGAAAATGTTTTACCACCATAACATTTTATCGTGAGTTCTTCTAGATTTTGATGAGGTTGAAGCATATCAAGTAATCTTTTATCCATCTCCTCATCAATTGATGTATTAAACCTAGATCCCCATTCGAATACAAGCACTTTTAGGTTTTTTTTATTTGTTAATATGATCTTTCTCTTATGTTGAAAACCAGTCACATTCTCCAATCTTGAAATGCGAAGTTCTCCATAAAGTGATTTTAAATCCTCCAAATCTTCCAAATTAGATCTAGAATCATTACCCACAATAAAGTTAGATAACGTTCGGAGACACGTCCATTTTCTTATTCCTATTGGCATTTCTTTTACCGAAGATGCACCCAAGATATCAAGATGATGTAAATTAATTAAATTCCTCATACTGCTTGGCCACTTTAAGAATTTATAACAATTTCTTAGTATCAATGTTTGCAAGTTGTACATTGATTTTACCGACTCAGGTAAACATTTGATTTCAGTATCTGATAGATTCAAATATCTTAAAAGTCTCAAATTTTCGATTGAATCCGGTAGTTCAGTAATATAATATCTTTGTAAAGATAAAACCCTTAACCTTTTGAACCTAAGAAACAACTCAGAAATAGCTATATTACTAATATAATATCTTGTATTTCTCCAATCATTTATTTGTGGCACTGACAAGTAAGTCCTTAAGCACGCAACATCATTGAAGACTTCAAATCTTTTTTTGATATTATAGTCATGAGGCATATAAGAAACATAACGAGTCTTTTTAGATATTCTTAATTGATTAGACTCTAATTCACCTTCCGACTTAAAACTTAGTTTTCTCGAAACCATTTGAGCCAAATCATTAACAAGATCATGCATTATAAATTTAGAACTATTATGATTTGATGTTTGAAAAATTGACCTTGATAATAGATCACGAAAATACTCACCTCCCAATTCTTCTAATTGTTTATTGTCATTTGATTGTTGAATTAAGCCTTCCGCCATCCACAAAAGGACAAGTTCATTCTCTTCAAATTGATAATCTTTCGGAAGAATTCCACAATATGCAAAACATCTCTTCAAATGGAAAGGAAGGTGGTAGTAGCTTATTTGCAAGGCTGTAGGGATCTCACTTTTGTCCAACAATTCCCATGTTTTGCTATTTAATATATCTAACCACTCACCTCTTTTCTTGGAGCGTAGAAGACCACCAAGAGTCCTCGCAGCTAGGGGCAATCCCTTACACTTCTCAATGACCTTTTGACGAATTAATTTAACAAGATGCGAACTCAAAACTTCATCATCAATTGCATGCTTCCAGAACAACGACCAACAATCATCATCCGAAAGCCCAAGTAATCTATGACATCCATTGGAATGTCCCATTGTAAAGGCAACATGCTCGTTACGAGTGGTCACAATGATCTTGCTCCCACGAGCTCCAACCATAAAAGGTGACCTCAGTATCTGCCACTTGCTATAGTCTTCATTCCATACGTCATCAAGGACAAGCAAGAATTTTCTTCCAGCTAATTTCTCTTTGAGCTGATTTTGCACCGCATCCAAAGTCGTCAAATCCGTGCCACTCTTAGTGATGGACTCAAGAATTGCTTTGGAGATTTTCGTAACATCAAATTCGTCAGAGATACAGACCCATCCTTTTTGGTCAAAATCTGTCATTCCCTCATCATTATACACATATTGAGCCAACATTGTTTTACCGAGTCCTCCCATGCCGACAATGGATATCACACCATAGTTGGCATCACCGGGTTCATCAGAAAACAACATTTCAAGTATTTTAGCTTTATCTTTACCTCTTCCATAGACAACAGGTTCGATTTGCAAACTTGTAGTGGGTGGCCTTGGCAAACCAGTCAGTCTCCTTCCAGGAATCTCAACCAACCCGAGTTCAGTTCTTTGTTTGCAGAGATCTTGTAACCTGCTAGTAATACCATCTATCTTTGAAGGCATGCCGAAATCAGACCACAAAGCATGTGGAGTATAACCAATGCAACAAGCAGGAATGAGCTTCAGAGCCCTGCTAGTGCTAGCCTGATGCTCTTCAATCTTCAACTTTCTACTCAAAGCGTCAGTAGAGTACTCATCCAAGATGTCCTCCGCATCATAAGCCAAGTCTTGGAGATCCTCCAACCACTTCTTCACAGTTCTTTTCGTCAGCTGCTTCTCCTCCGCATCAATGAGCAGTGCATTAATCATCTCCAACGTTTTTTCCCATTTCTTGAGCTTTGACCGTACACCCTCTTGAGTTGCAAACTCAAGCAGTTCACGAGATGTCAGTTTGTCGAACAATACAGGAAGAATAGCAGAAAGAACAAGCTCTGCCATGGGGATGGTTTTTGATTCTTTTTAGTTTGTCGAAACAGAGAAACAGAAGGAGAACTACAAGAGAAATTAAAGCAAGAGACACTGGTTTGGTTTTCTTGTAATACAACTGATGAAACAGGCAATATTCCCAATCGTTTTTGTGGTAATGATTACATTATTAGTGTGGGCTGCATCACTGAAATGAACCCATCATCATCGTTTTTGCCAATGACAACAGCTGGCCTGCTTTTGTGTACTTCTATGAATTATGACGTCATTATCTTTGTCGAAAGTTTCTAGTTCATATTGTTTATCAGTTCACGTTACAATGATGATTTTATTGATCTGTAGAAAATATTTTGCTCTATTCTTGAAGATGATGACTATTCGAGAAAAAGTAAAGTAGAAATATTATAGAAATATTATATACATTATTTAATAATTTTATATTAGTATATCACACACCGAGTGATTCAATTGATTAAATGGATTAACTTGATTATTACAAAAAATGACCTACTAGAATACTAAAAATTTGCTTTTCGCCTAAAACTAAAGTTATTCATTGACTTCAAACAAAATTTCATTTTTTTTTGTCGATTTTACTTAGTGAACATTTCATTTGTAATATAACATGTGGAATGTTCTATCTATTAAATATTTTTTGGTGAAAACATTTCATATACATAAAATAATTTCACCTACATTAAATGTTTCCTTAAAGAAAATATTGCAAGTGAAATTTTTTTTGATAAAAATATTTTATGTGTGATGTTATACATAAAATATTTTCTAATAAGATCATTTTACGTACGTGAAAAATTTCACATGCATTTCAAATAGCTGAAAAGTGTTAAAAATGATTTAGTTTGGAAACGAAAATGAATAACTTTCCTTAGCAAGGTGAAACATTGTGAGAATGAAAGAAAGAAAACATGTATGGAATAAATTTATAGATTTTGAATAGTTGGATTATTTATTTGAAGAATGGGATATAATTGTGCCAGCAAAACAACATTGTCACAATAAGAAACGGATTCGGATTTGCTTTGAAGAATCGGTTTGATTTCGTGTAGAAAGTTGCAAAATCTTGGACATATGTCAATTATTATCAAAGTTGAAATAAAATACGAAAACAGAGGTCAGGACAAGGGAGTCACCGACCAATTGGCCGCGTGCAGCTTTTGACAGGTTGACAAAGACAATTCAATTAATCTGTTCAGTCTTCTAAATTACAAGATCACGTGACTCACGTCCCCCCTCAAGGAAACTGATAGATATATAATTTTTAAATAATTCCACACCGTCCAAAATTATACCCAAAATATCTGATAAATTAATTTGTAGCAATTAAAATTAAAATTTGATGTTGGATTGATGATGTAGCCAAAAGTTTAGGCACGATAATATTACTCAAAATTTATTATTATTCTATATTTTAAAATGACAGTGTAATCGGATCATAGATTTATCATAATTTATCTAAAGCAAATGTAAAATTGTCCAGTCTTAATAAGCGAAGTTTCCCTATAATTTAAAGGCGTGGGTCGTAGGCTCTGAGTCATGGGAGCCAATGTCAGGGATTATTAGCAATCAGGGAGTTTTGGCTCTTTGATTCACGCATCGCCAAAGATTTTCTTGTGGAAAAATAATATGTTTGTTTGCTGTTCTTGAGTACATACTTTTGACATTTTCACTATATTGTCTGGCTTTCTATGTCCATACCCCAGAGGTGCGTATTATCTCCTAGACTTTTGTTCTAAATATGAACAAGTTTTGGTTTTATATATCGTTAGTGAAAATGGAAAAAATGGAAAGTAATCAGACTCGTATTTATTACTTGCGCGCATATTCAACGACGAAATAGTCAAGATTGAAGTTTTGGTTTGTGAAAAATGTTTTCCACATCGATGTACAGTCTAGTTACCAGTGTCCTTTATGAATAACTGGATTTAGAATGGACCTTATCTTGTTATCCTCTTTAAATTGTGACCAACTTAGGACTTAAATAGATGTATTCTTTTAATCATAAAATAGATCTAGCTCATGCTTTCAAGCTTTTGCATGACTGTAAGTATAATGGCAAACAATTTTACTGTTTTTAGGAAAGAGAATAAATCATGATCATGTAATTTGCCAATGATTGTATGGCTCAATCGTCTTTTAATTTTTATATAAATGTCATTTTTTACAGTGGGGAGGAGAATTAATTTAATACATAAAAAATTTATACACACTTTATATTTTAGGATAATAATAAGATTTGAATTTTTAAAATCAATGAATATACTCAATTATCCCTACGAGGAATGTTGTGCAAGTAAAAGTCATTTTAATCCTATCCAAAATGCAAAATTTATCAATGATGAATCTCATGCACAAAAATCGTAGCTTGATTGAGATAAACACCTTTCTAAAATCTAGACGCCATCTTCCTATTTCATAATTTCTTTTTCTCACCTTTTTAGCCAATATCTGCAAGCACATCAAGTAAATTTATTATTATTTTTTTTAAATCCAATACTAAATGCATATGTAGTTTAAATATCTGCAACTTGGACTCCCCACAAGCGTAGAAGAGGAAGTGTCGCAAAACAAGCAATTAAACCCCCCATTATATGCTCCTTGTCTTTTCAAGTAATTAAGGGGGGTGTATTCAACTTTGGAATTTATTGGAATTTAAAAGATTTTAAAAATTTGGGTGTATTCAATCTAGACTTTTTAGAAGTCCATTAGAATCTGGGTGTATTCAATTAAGATTTATAAGGATTCCAATAAAATTCTGGTGTATTCAATTTAAACTTTTAAGAAATCCAAATAAGTCTAGGTGTATTCAAAAAATCAATGATTTTTTAGGAATTGGATTTTCCTAGATTGTGATGGATTTTTTAGACCCTAGGTATAAATAAAAAACTTAATAGAAATCTTGCCACACTGCCAAAGATTTCTAGGTTTTTCATACGTTATTATTTTTTTCTCTCTTGCAATAGACGACGACGAATTATTGAAGGTACACTGTGTGTTTTTGTCTTTCATATTGAATCGTTACTATCTACTGTAATTCTTTATATTCTTTATTCCGTTTCGTCGATTCAATTTTGATTTGCTCTAGGATGAAGGATTATAGGGGTTGAGTGTACTGCATAAAAAAAAGTTGTTTGGGTTTTACAGAGTATTTATAGGAGGGTGACGTTTGGGTTTTGTTTTTATATTGTGTTGTTTGTATTGGATGAATTTTTGTTTTTATGTTGTGCTGTTATTGTTTCCAGGAATTGGAACTTGAATATAGGGTTTAGGCACGATAACATTTCTTTGGCTAACTTCAATTTTATTTAAAAAAAAACACTCTGTTTCGTCTCCTGTCATCCTTTGTCATCCTGTACAGAGTTGTACAATTCCGTATTGGATGATCAAACTAATTCCGGTTGGATCAGGCCTGCTAATTTCGTTTGATGTGAGTGTTTTGTTTTTTATGTTGTTTAAAATCATTACAAGATTATTTTATAAGTACGTACTTTTAAAAGCGTCTTGTAACAATAGCAGCCTTACATACACAGAAGAAAGAAACAAACAATAACTGATTAACACGTGAAACTGACTTCAAATGTATCCAAACACAGCTCGCTTTGTCGTGTTTTTTTCCCTTTGATTGGTGAACTGAGCTGCAAGACGCCACAAGCCCACAATCATGACTTATGTGTATTCTTTATTAAACAATGAGTAGGGAGATTCTCGCTATACACAGATTTTGTCACAATTTTAATTATTTCCTGTTATTTTTCTATTTGTATTAGTTTCAAGTTTTCAACTTTCAAGCTTAATAGAAAGCACTTTAACTGGCTTGTAGGGGATCCACTTTCGAATCTTTTATTAACAAAAAAACATACCCTTTTTAAAGGTTATGTCTTTGCTTTGTGAAAATCTGAAAAAATAAAAACCATACACACACATATGTACAAACCTTTGCTCAATGGCTTTATGTTTTGACCCTGATAAAGTTACCCGCATGAACCAGCCTTTTGTTCCACTTAAGCTATAAAGCTCCACAGAACTCAAGCAATGCTCTAATTGGAATGTGATGATTTGCTATAAACAGCTAAAATTCCAGAAGAAAGTAAGACAGTTGCCGCTGCAGAGAAAAATGAAGAATCAGGAGACAAGAATGATGATCCATGGAAGAAGTTAAAAGATTTTGCAGGGTAATATTTCATCATCATTCTTTTACCACCAAATAATAATTGAATATGTACTCTGATTGTATTCTGGGCGACTCTAATTTCTAAAGAACGAACTATGTAATTTGCAGGTCGGTTGCAAATGGAGCTCTAAAATGGCTGAAAGACAATTTCTAGTCTGTTTTCAGTAGGCGAAGTCGACACTCAAATGCCTACCCATCTGTACCACATTGGAAACATTTCTGCATTGCAGTCTAGAAATCAAATTACACACCAGTGGATATTCTTTTATTTTTTTGGCTGCCTTGTAAATTTTAGTCTTTGGCATATTAATGATGATGAAGCTCTTCAAAAGTACATTGATTATTCTGGTATGTGCAGGATAAGGGTACGTTTAAATTCATTCAATAGATTGTATATTTGAGATTTTAGTAGAATTTCGTAATCAATTGAGTAATAAACATCAGCTTGGCAGCAATGGCGAATTCAGGATGAATGTCTACTGCATTTGTTAGATGCAAAATTTTAAGTCTGCAAGTGCTCAAACAATAATATTAAGTTATAAAGATAACGAAGCCTTTGGCCCGACATTTTAAGTATCATTCAAATGAAACATAAACCCAAGTATTTACTTTAAATTCTGCTCTCTATTTTTCTCATAGACATGGGTTAGAAATAAACATTTGTATGAGTTTGATTTTTCAAACTGTACCTTTCCTCTTCTGTCTAAAATTAGTGGAGTGAAGCTATGAAACTCACCTCTTTGATTATTTCTTAGACAAAGACTTACCCTCCTCTGCATTCCCGAAAAGAGCTAAGAAATCTCTCATTGAAAAAAAAAAAAAGTATCAAGAATGTCAAAATTTGTTTTCAATCACATTTATTAAATAAATTAATTACGTTATATACCCATTTTATCCAAATTGCCCCTTGCCTATCTTGTTCTTATCATCCATTGATTATGGTATATGATCATTGGCTTCCTTTATTTATTGTTTGAGTTTTGTTGAGATGTTTTTTGGGTGATTTTTCGAGTTTTATTTTTGTTTTTTGGATGTTGAGTATTGATGTTTAAAGTTAGATTTGGTTGTAGTAGACTTGACAATGAAGGTTTCCTATGAAATGCAGCATCAGTATCGATTTTAAATAGTGCATTTTACATTTGTGTGGAGAATAGTTTGGTAAACTTGGATATAGAATTGTTGACGTTCGGAATCAGTCGACGTGGAGATCCAAAGGCCCAGACTGCGATCATGATAATAAATGATAATAAATACAGTTTAAGGTTGGTAAATAGCAATAAAAGGAGTTAAATGTTGGTTAAGATAGATTAACAATAATAATAAAGCAGTTTATAATGGAAGAAGGGAGGAAGAAGAATGCAAAGACAAGGATTTTTACGTGATTCGACGAGTACGTCTATGTCCACGAGTGCGCCTATGTCCACGAGTGCGCCTATGTCCACGAGTGCGCCTATGTTCCACAAGCAGATCTAGTGTTAGCTTGTGCAGGATTGCACAATTTTCTTCGCAAGGAATGTCGGTCTGATGAATTTCCTATTGAATTGAATAATGAATCTTCTTCATCTTCATCACCACCAACTAATGAAGAGGAATTTGAAGTAGTTTTCCAAACGCAAGAGCAACAACGAGAAAGTGCAAACCAATGGAGAGCTAGTATAGCTACAGATATGTGGAGAGATGCTAGGGAGCAGAATGACAACAATGATAATTATGCAGAATAGTTTCTTCGGACTTCCATAATACACATCATTTCATAGTTATATTTTTCATTTTAGGATTTCTTTTTAAGTATATATATACGTATATAAGTTTGGGATTATTGAAACTAGCAATTTTTTTTTTTTAATTTAACAATTTACCTCGAAAATTAGATGTAGAAAAATATTTATTTTCATTAATGTGGTTTATATAAATACAATAATCATATAAACAGTGAAAGTTGGGCCAAGTTTTACAACACACCACTCATCATATGAATTTTTTTTTAAAAGATAAATCATTAACAATTTCATATTAAATATATCCAATTCCATTTAAATCTATGTAAACAATCAAACAAATTCTAAATAAAATTATAACAAAATCTGATGAAATCTATTAAATAATCTAACAAATTTTAAAATAGAATTCTAACAAAATATGATGGAATTCATGAAATCTATAGAATCCATCAAAATAAACACTCCAACAAATTTCAATGAAATCTAGATTGAATACACCCGCCTAAATTCGTATACATATGAATGATTATACTATTTTGCTCTAGTTTCGACCATGACCCTAAACAGCTGCTTTTCTATTTTAAACTTTGATAAATAAGTTAACCCACCACTGTTTCTTTTCATATATTTTATATATGTTGAAACTCTATTTTAGGTTATATATCAAAAAGCATTTCTATGAGGCCCTAATCCAAATGAATCCAAGTGATTAATTGAAACTTATGTTATTGTCATTAATTTAATATGACCCAAGGTTTAGAAATAAATGGATATATGGATAAATATTCATTGAGTGGATATTTTTAAAAGAAATTAAGAAAGTTGGGCTGAAAGGAAAAATATTATAGAAAACTGCGGAAGAAAGTGTAAAATGGCAAACCAAAAAGGTAAATACAAATTGGTGACCGTGTGAAATTTAGGTGAGTTGTCATTTTCAAAAAATGAAATGTGACAAGTGTTACTTATACCGGCAAAGAAAGTAACGGTGGCAATGTTTTAATAAAGAGCAAATTACAATTTACCACCCAATTGAAACGTAATTACAGACGGAGCTACTGTTTCGCTTTTATTACAATTGACCCCCCTACCGTTAGTGGACCTCTGTTAGACTTAACTGGTTTAGGGGTAAAATTGTCTTTTCATATTATATTTTATTTTTTAAAAAATAAATTTAAAAAACTGCTTCTCTCTCTCTCTCTCACAGACTTCTCACCTTTCTTCACCGCCGTCGTCCCTATCCCTGTTGCTGCCGTCCCAGTCTCTCCTATCTTCTTCTTCTTCTTCTTCTGCTATTCTTCTTCACCTCTTCTTCCGCTTCATCTTCTTCTTCTTCTGCTGTTCTTCTTCACCTCTTCTTCCGCTTCTTCTTCTTCTTCTTCTGCTATTCTTCTTCTTTTCTTCCGCTTTACCTCTTCTTCTACTCCTCAAACCCGATCTGGGTATGATGAACCCAGATCTGGGTTCGTGAACCCAGAAATCTGGGTTCGTGTGAACCCAGAAATCTGGGTTGTGAACCCAGATTCTGGGTTCACACGAACCCAGAAATCTGGGTATGATGAACCCAGAATCTGGGTTCACACGAACCCAGATTTCTGGGTTCCTGTGAACCCAGAATTCTGGGTTCACATGAACCCAGATTCTGGGTTCGTGTGAACCCAGATTCTGGGTTCGTGTGAACCCAGATCTGGGTTCACGAATGAACCCAGTCTAGGTTCATTCATGAACCCATAATTTTGGGTTCCAGGATTTTTTTTTTTTAA
The DNA here is from genome assembly GCA_019925255.1 of Litchi chinensis. NCBI lineage: Eukaryota > Viridiplantae > Streptophyta > Magnoliopsida > Sapindales > Sapindaceae > Litchi > Litchi chinensis. The sequence continues at coordinate 7,039,440 of CM034462.1, read as the reverse complement.
TTTTTTTCTTCATTTTTTTTTTTTTATTATTTGAGTTGAAATGATAATTGTTATTTTGTTGTTGATTGGGTTGAACTGGTTGATTGTTTGAGTTGATGATTTTATTTTTTTAACTGATGATTGTGGATGATTTTTTGATGATGAATTGGTGAAGAAGTTGAATTTTTTTTTGTTTGGTCAGTTCTTGAAGATCTGGTGATTCCAGATGGGTGCTTGGTGATTCCAGATTGTTTTTTTTTTGGTTATTTGTTGATTGATGATGATGGTTATGTTTGGTATTTATGGATGAAGAATGGAGAATAATATTCATTAAATTTTTTAAATGTTGTTGCTCTTTTGTTTATTATTTGTTAATTGATGATAATGATTTTTGGTTTGGTTTGTTGAGGGATGATTTTTTAATTTAATCATTTGATTTTTTTAATTAATTTTTATTTAATTAATTATTTTTAAGGATATTTTAGTTTTTTTATGATTTTATACTGTTTATTGTTAGATTTAATGGAGAATTACTAACGGTAGGGGGGTTAATTGTAGTAAAAGCGAAACATTAGCTCCGCCTGTAATTACGTTTTAATTGGGTGGATAAATTATAATTTGCTCTTTAATAAAATAGGATGACAAGTGTCAAAGAAATGAGAGTCAAAATAAAATAAAAATAGATAAGCATGAATTAAACAAAGAGACATGAGTGAGGCGGTGCACTTGTATGTGTACATATATTTTAGACAGTAAGCACAGAGCCGGACAGCACAAAAGGATAAGAAAAATTTCAGTGAGGGGAAAAGCAAGCCAAAGAGAAAGAGATGGATACAAAAAATATTCATATATTCGATTTCTTTAGATAAGTAATTTTTATTTTAATAAAATTTATAATTTAAGAAATTAATAAATTTTATAATAAATTTTAAATTAAGTTTATGTGATTTTAGGATGAATTCAGGATTATGAGAAATCATATAGGAATCCATTTTAGATCCAGATTTGAGTAAATAAGTTATGTGAATGAATTATTAATTTAAATTGAATTAATTATTTAATGTTATATATTTCAGATTTGATTTATTTAATTATTATTAGAAGAAAATTATTTAATTAATTTATTGATTTATTGACTATGCTTAACTATTGAATTGAGAATTTATTTTGTATACGTATTGGAATTTTAACCAGAATTTGATGTTAGTAGTTTGATTTTATGATAAGAAAGATTTCAAAAGATTTTAAGTATTATTTATTTATTTGTGTTTTAAGAAAAGCATTTATTTAGAGTTATATGTACATTAAGAAAATATTTGAGAAAGTGAAATAAAAAAAATTTTAGAATGCTAAGATTGTACCTTTTCCCCTAACGGTCAGACAGACTATATATATGTGAGTCCTTGATTTGCCCAGCACATATATGACGGATGTCGAGAGAGTCATTAAGTTGTCGGGAGAATCATTGAGTTGTCCAGCACGTATATAGTAGATGTTATCACTCACTTTATGAGTGTGTTGAGTATCTCCACCACATATGATAGATTTCCTTATATACTAGTTAGTATAGATTTTTATATTACAATTGTTACATTTTTTGAGTTTTAACGATATAGAAAGAGATTTACAAAACACTAGATTTACAAAAAAAGATTCTAGAAATGGTTTAGATTATAGATTTTTGTATTTTATATTATTAAAATTATAAAGATAATATATATAGAAGCTTACAGTTTTACTACAAGATCAGATTTAAATTTAGTTTTATTGTTCAGATATAAAATTATATGAATCATTAAAAAGTATTTATTATTATCAGAAGTATGTTATATTTTATTTAAAAATGTTTTTAGTAAAGTTAAATCCATTCAATGGGCGTTAATGCTCATTTTTTATAACTCATTTTTTTAGATATTCACTGCAGATTCATACAGATTATTACAGATTATAAGAAGGGCCACATGATAATAATAGAATGCATTAATATTATTTTCAAGTAGAAACATTTTTACATCAATGTATGTTATTTTAATTAACCAAATTTATGATTGTTCAATTTATATTTTGAGCAAAGTGATTATCGAAATTACAATGATTATTTCAATGGATTTTAGTAAATCAAGATTTTAATAAAAAGGATCCCGCTTTTTATGAGATACTCTTACACTTGAGATAAGAGTCAGAATGGGTCCTTTCAATTTCATTACAAGATTCGGAATTGCCAACAGCTGTTACACCATTTTTTAGTAGAAATGGTTAAGAGTTAAAGGTTCAAGTCTAACCTTTATTTTATTAAAATACGAAATATGAGTGTGAGTTTTTTCTTGTTAGGAGTTGTTATCTCTTAGTTATGAAAATAGTTATTCAGACCATACCATTGGTGATTTATTTGAATTAATCTCAATAGTTCTTTGATCTATAAGGTATCAATGTTAAAAAAAAAAAAAAAAAATGCCAACAACTTGAAGGTCAAAAATTACATACTTTAGGAGAAGTTTTTAATTTATTTTATTTGAGTTATAGTACACTACCTATATATTTATTCAAATCTATTGTCCAAATGATTTAACAAATTTATGTAATTGTCATATCAATGATACATCATCTCAAAATTAATATGATTATTGTAAATCAATTTATCATATCATTTGAGCAATATTTTTGAATAAATTTTCATAATGTGTATCATTATTCATTTTTACTTTGTCTCAAATATGCTGCCTAGCCTTTGTAAGAAATATATAATTTATTCTTCTAACAACATTGTATGTTTGAAGTGAGTATTGCGGTTACTTCTCAATTGATCCAAATTGAACAAGAATACTTCATCTAAAATAGACACGTCAAATAGGTTGAGCTCAACTGGATTTGAGGGTTAAGTGTAAGCGCAGCAAGCCTAGTCTTAAATTTTTTTTAATAGGTCCATCCCTGCCGATAAGCATAGTCTACGACAATTTTGACGGTTTAGATGGTTCATCGGAATATAAGATTTTTTTTTTTTTTTAATAATTTCTGTTATGAAGTTTTCCTTTCCAATCAAGGGTAAAAATGTAATTGCATTTTTAAATAAATGTGAGGGTTGTAGAGTGTTCACCATTTATCTCCATAGTTCACACTATCAAGAGCAAATATGTCATCTCAATTTCAAATGAATTTCATGGGTGTGGAATTCTGTCACTATTTACAGACTCTCTTCCCATATTTTATATATAGTTAATAGAAAAGCAAATTTATCCTTTAACTTTAACATTAACACACTAAATAATATTAAATTCAAACAAATCTAAATCAACGATAGATCTCCAAAGTTCTACTTCTTTTTATTTCTATTTTTTTAATTAATTAATTAATTTGTAATTGATACTATATGGGGTTGTGATTGTGAGTGGTTGACTTGTGATGTGGGTGAGAGGCACATCAAAAAGTTGGAGAGTTAGACCTCATTTTATAAGACGTGACCATAGAGACACTAAGGTCATTTTACACCTCATGGTTTGGTCTGTGGTATTCTCATTTGTGAACATAAAAAGCATGAAAAAAATCGTTATCATTAACTTCTAAGTCTTCAATACTCACCTTCCTTTCCTCTCATTCTAACAAATTAACAATCATCAATTCCATCAGAAAATAAAATAAATAAATAAATGAACAAATATTGTAGAATGTCTTGTATATTTTCTATTTCAATTTTGGTACGTAACAAATTTAACTACGTAATAAATTTTATTGCATAACAAAATTACAACCGAAGATGCATATGTATCTTGATGCAATCAACTTTTTTCTATCAATGATAAAATGGGCATTCAACTATATAATCTTTTACTATAACATCAAGTATCCCTACCTTTTATTCATTTCATTTTTCTAACTTATGATATAACTTTAATCAAAAGAGAGGATAAAGTAATCTAATTGAACTCACATTAAAACGTGTAGGAACCAATTTAATTAACCGATTTAATTGAACTAAACCAAATCATTCGGCAGTCACTTAATATATATTAGGAACCTTTTTTTTTCCCAGGTTTGGTTCAACATAAAACTGCACCACCCCTAGAATTGACATAAGATTACATATACACTATTCGCAAAGCAACCCTCTTCAAATTTTCATGATGAGGAACACACCATCATTTAGTAGAAGTAATTGAATATCTATCTTGACTCTAAGAGGTTGTTAAGCTCACACGAATAGGATCTCGTCATAAGTCGATTCATCGGGAAATCCCTTTGATTTCCTTTGTTCACGTTCCTGCTTTTCTTCGAAAAACCTATTTTGAAAGATAACTATGAGTGTTTGTTCTTAAAAGACCACCCAAATTCTCCTTACTCTTTTTATTACAAAAGTCTGAATGAATTTTTTTATTTCATGACCTTCTCTTTTATAAAAGAGAATGGTTTCGATAAGGATACATAGTATAAGTTGCAATTATAGAGATCCTGAAATTAAATAACTACCAAACCAAGACTCTCTCTCGATAAGGAAATAAGATATTAAAACTAAATGAAACTAAATACCAAACAAGACTCCAAAAATAAAGAAAAATAATTAAAAAAATTTATGCATTCATTTTCCTATATTGCTTGCCTATGAAGGTGTCTCTAATAGAAGTCAAGAGTTCAAGTTTCACTTTTGTTCTTTAAAACACAATATGAGTTGTTAGTTTTTTTTTAGTAGAAGTTGTCCTCTCCTTATAAGGGAAATAGTCATCCGGGCTATACTATTAGACAAAGCGTGGGTTATGAGTTTTCTCTTGATAGAAGTTGTCCTCTTCCCCTTGTGAGAATAATAATCCAGGTTCTATTATCTACGATCCATATCAGCAAATTCCGACAACCCTCTAACTCGTACTATATATATAACATTACCCAAATGAATTTTTAATTTTTATATTTGAGTTGTTTCTTTTGAAACAAATTTGAGTTTTTTTTTTTTTTTTTTTTTTGAATAGAAACATATTTGAGTTCTCAGGAATAGTGGGAATTTGTAGAGTGGTTAGTTATGTGAGAAAATGCGAAATAGGGTTTTTTGAATATGAAGGGCTAGAGACCATCGGTTGAGATGAAATTGGAGGAGAAGTTTCAAGTTTTTTGGAGGTAGTAGTTGGTTGTTTGCCTTTACGCTTGGCTACTTTCTCTTTTCTGCATTGTTATTCAAACTGTTGTTTCATATACACATAAAAAGGAATAGTGGAACCAAAAGCAGTTTCTACTTTTGAGAGAGTTTGGTAAGAGGGAAAAAATTGGCTAAGCTTGGGAAAGGTTGAAGGATGAGGAGACTAGGAGGTTTCAAAAGGGTTATAAGGTGGAGGAACATGTTGAAATTGTTGTGCTATGTGCTTGTAGCAGTCTTGCTGAAAAGATGCTAGCTGAACTTTCAAGTTTCTCATTTCTGCATCTTTCTATAAGAAAGCTTGTAAGAATTCTTGAGTTGTTTGCATCAGCATCATAAGTTCATTATGAACTTGGGTGATCTATCTTTGGACTTGTTCAATGATTTTGGTAGTATTTTGCACATGAGAGCTAAGTTGATATGAGACATTATGACGGGCTCCTCTTTTTTATACACTAGGTAACTCGCCCGCTAATCCCACGGTGACCATCCAAACGAGATCTGCACAGGTTGAAAGGTTCCTGTGAAGCGAAGCTTTTTTCTTTTGACTGAAACTTTTATAAAACTTTTCGAAATACCTTTTCTAATAGAAATGGATGGAAAATTTTTTTCTTTTTAAAATGCATTTATAAATCGGGTTTTATTAAAAATCTAGCAGCACAATGACTGTTTTTATGAAAAATCCACCCTCTAAAGACATGAAAGAAAACCTATGTACTTTAAAAATCTCACATTCTCAACTTCTAGGTCTCAGACCTTCTTTCATTTTCACTATCAAACACAAACGTTGTTCTAATTTAAAAGACAATTAAAACTCATCAATTTACATAAAATAATTATGCACACATAAACATAAAACATAAAACAAATGTAATAATTCCCAAAATAACATTTACAAAACATGCATAAAATCTTAAAAGTTATGCATGTATATGATATTTCCAAAATATATGCTAATGCAGTAGCATTGCGTCATCAGCCAATGTACGCATTTCACGAAACTCCTTCGGATTGCTGGCTTGCCCCTGCACTTGGGGAGGATTTTTATTGAAAACAAAAAAGAGTGGTCAGAAATAACTCAATGAGTGGGTAACTTTCAGAACTATATTATTTGCTTTTAAAAAATATATATATAAAAATCCTCTTAAAATAGTTTTTGAAACTAATAGTTTATTTTTTTCTATTAAAAACTGTAAAATTAGTATAAAGCATTTGAATTCTTTTGCTCGAAATCTCGTGATAATTTCACAAAACATATTTTTTTTCTTTTCAAAATCTTACGTCCAATGACATACCTTTGTTTTTTGAAGCTTGTCTTAGCTGATAACTCAGGAAAATTTATCCTTACATGATGGTACGTCTACATGTCACTAGAACTAGGGAATACTACCTTGTGTATTTGCCGATGTGAGAACTTGGGATTGCAATTCCCCCCAAACATCAGACGATACGGGAACTTGGGATTGTGATTCCCCACAAACATCAGACGATGCGGGAATTTGGATTTCGATTCCTCCCGTCATCTGGCGATATAGGAACTTCGGATTTTGATTCCTTCCATCATCCACGCATAGGGTACCTCGGCTTGGTAATACTGAGGATTGAGATAAACCAAAGGTATTAAAAATTCTTTGTATATACTTACAACTTTCTTTTTATTTTTATTAACTTGAAAATATTTGTTTTCGTTAGTAAACATTCTTTTTCTAATATAAGATTTATAATCGAAATACTTTCGAAACAATCTCATCGAATCTTTTCTATGCATGTATATAACATAAACTTACTAATTCACTTTGCTTTTAAATAAATACATTTTCAACATAATTTAAAGAATTATATATGCATAATAAAAATATAATGACATGCTAGAAATTTAATTACACATAATAACTTGGAATATTAAAATAAACATTACAATATAATCACTCGAATACTAAAATATACAATTGCAAATATTGATAATCAACCTATAAATTCATAAAAGCTTTGAAAATAAACCATACTCACTACTTGCTTTCTAATTAATAAACCACTCTTTTACGCCCTCCTTCTGCTCGTTGCTTCACCTACATTTTAATATAAGTACGAATTCCGTTTCGAACTTATGTGTAACAATATACAAATCTTCTAATTACACAAGAATATCAAAATACCCTTTTTAAAGTCGTATCAACTCAATTATTCACACATATATTTCTATTTGAATTTCTTAACATTCATGTACGTAAATCACTTCGATTTAAGCTTAAATTCTATATTAATACATCAAATGCATTTTTAGACTATTTTATCCTATGATGGCCGAAATCTCAATAACTTTTATACCATCAATCTCCTTCAATATTTCTTATCGCAATAACACTCAAACACACACAATATGGTGCAAATTCTAATCAAATCTATAAAATATTTCACATTCGTAATTTCGAAAATTTTGACGCAAACTAACCATTTAACATTCAATAAGTTTTCTTTCAATTTCATGTTAATTTTATCATCAATATAACTTATTAAATCACTCAAAACATTCCAAAATAATTGTCTAACACTTTAATACATTTATAACCAAAAACATGGAAGCTTGTATATCAAAATTTTTGTTTCACAATTCAATATCAAAACTCAACATTTTAACACTTCTAAATACATCAGAAATACTCAAATAAATCAAACTAAAATTGGACCATTTCCATCATCACTTGGCCGAGCCATTAACAAACATATAACACCAATTTTTTTCTTCACATCTACACTTATATACACATCAAAATCACATTATAACTCTTGACAAACAACCAACTCAAATTGGAAATCATTATGGCCATGACCTTCAAGCATAACCCAACAAATTTTCCTTCAATTATCACACCAAAACCACATGCAACATGAAACCCAACACCAAACTTTCATCAATATCACACTAAATTCACATTTAAGCCATCATCCATCATTTAGGATCTTAAATAATCAAAACCAAACATAATCTCACAATACAACTATAAATCCAACATTTCCATAAACCATTTCATGAAAAACTAGTTTCTTACCTCTTCAATTCAACTTGCAATTGATGGTTTCCACTCCTAAGCTTGAGTACAACCTTTGCATGTGTTAAAATGACTCAAAAATAGCTCCAAAAGGTCAGGTGCTGCATGCTGTCTCGGTTCCTCCTTCTTTAGTCGAGAGTTGTTTCTTTCAAATGGAATAGCTTTGTTTGTTTTCGACTTTTGACCGAGTACTCACACTCTCACTTGCAAAGGATTCACTCTTCCTCTCTTGTTTCTCAAATGAACAATTGCTTCTTGTGTTAGAGTTTGATCGAGCTCTATCTTTGTTTGTTTCTCTCGTCTAAAATCTCTCAAGATGAGACAATTCTCTCACTCTCAAGTTTCTCTCGTTTGTTTTACATTTTGACCGGTTGCATCTCTTTCTTGTTTCTTGCTTTTCAATTCCATTTTATATATGCTTTGAATGATTCCTACACTTGTCATTATCTCCTTTAATCGTCTTCCGTTTGTCACAATTTTTATGAATTTTCTTCACCACTTGTTAAACATACATTCTTTCTTCCTCTCATTCAATGCCAAGTATCATCTTTTCTCATACATGTTTGACACATGTCACCATTTCATGTATTCGTTCACACTTTTCAATTTTCGGTCCATCTGAAAATTATAAGAGAATTAAATTAACACTTTCGAAAATTCTACAAAAATTCAATGAACACTTACGGTCACTAAAAACAATTATTTTAATACCTCGCAAATAAAATCATCTGCAATCCTATATGAAAATCCTACTAAAATTCAATTATACGTTAGAGTACTTAAAATTATTTTATTTCTCCATAATTACTGTCTACGGTACTAAAATCAAATAGAGTATTTTCGTCCAATAAATTTTGGATTACTTAAAATCTCTTCCAATGGACTTATCTTTGATACGTCTCAATTTCGTTTAACACTAGTACTAATTCTTGAACTTTTGATTGTACGAGATCCACTTTTCGAAAATCACTATTTATACTGATACTATTCACCGAAAAATTTTATTTCTTCTATGAAGAGGAAATTCTGGGTTTTATGAATATGAAAATCATTATTCACTCAGAAATACTATTCATCCAAAAATATTATTTATTCCGAAAATACTATTCATCGTCAAAATAATTTATTTATCATAAAACGAAATTTTGGGTTTTACAATTCACTTTTCTTTATAAAAATTTCATCTTTGAAATTTAAAAGACCTATCTATCTACAAAGATAAGGGTATCAGTGGCATATTTGATCTTCATACTCCTCCTTACTACCTAAGTACCCCAAATCTCAACTTAAGGTCCCTACAGAGATTATTCGTATAACTCTTTTATCTGTCACTTGCTGTTTTAAGCTCATCCTTTAAGGTGATATTGTAAAAAATTTTGTTTTATTGCCTGGCATTTTCTGATTGCTAGTTGAGGACAACTTTTGCTTGTGACATAGGTTTGGGAGCGCCATCTAATTGGATGATAGTAGAAGGGACAATTTTAGAACGTTGATTAACTGATTCAAGAATGGGAGGAAATTCTCTGTCATAGTCTGCTTGGCTGGGAGACACAATAAAGGATAGTGACTAAATCATCATTACTAGGATGGGTGAAAGAGATGGAGTTATGGGTCGGGAAGGAGAGTTTTTGGCAATCCATTTGAGACTCTTTTTATAACAAGAAAAAGGAGGGTATTAGGAAGAAAACATCAAAGAGAATGACTAAGGTGTAGATGGAGGCTTTGGAGTCTGTGGCTTAGGGGATTTAGGAATATGCCATAAAGGGTCTGTTGGTTTAGGGTGTTTAGGAGGAGAGGAATATCTGACTATAAAGTTAAATTTTCCTAAAGGTTCACCAAGAAGATTTATGGTAGGATCACCGTCTTGGTACTTTTGGTAAAGTTCATCTTTTGGTTGCTTTTTCTAAGTGTGAGGTTTGTAACTGGTATGGTAAAGAGTGAAAGTGTTATAGGTTCGAATACACTGGGTGCATGAACACAAGATCAAAAGGACAATGATTGGTAGATGGAAGTTTGAAGTGAAAAAGAGGCTTGCCATTATTTTTGAAAGATGAGACTAGAGGATCTTCTGGATGAATGCTTATACTTAGGTGGATAGGAGATATTATGAATTGAATAGAGAACTCGATTGGTGGAGCACTAGGAACGTCAGGCTTTGAGAAGATGATAGTGGTTGTGCCATCATTATTTTTTCTCATGCTAGCTTCAGTGGTGAGAACCGGCTCTAGGTCTTTGAATGTATTTTCATAGTTGGTAATCCACTGTTCTGGTAGAAGCTCAAGAAGCTTTTCACTGGAAATTTGTCTTGGGACAAATTTGTTGTGGGGAACATGTTAAGAATCCATGTGAGAACAAAAGCATTGGTGTATGTTAGAAAAGCAAGATCAAAGACACGATCTTAAAGTCTTCAAACCATCTGGTAATGGAGAGTTGCTATTTGGTGTTTGATTTGAATTGTTTTAGTTGAATGCATGTTTGATTGGGCCATGGGCAATGCATGTACTTACCCAACCCAATTTTGGGCCTGCTTGGGTATATAGTGAGCTTGGTGGTTATGGCTTCATTCATCAACTTAGTCTAGAGATGGTTCAAGTAACAATCAAAATGTGAATATGGAATAATACTTGGGGGTGTATCCAAATTTCTTTTTCAGATTTGGTTCAACATAAAACCGCATGCGCCACCCTTAAAATTGACATGTGACCAGCAGCATATCATAAATTAATTTTATTTAATAACTTATTAGGTATTTTTAATAAATTAATTGCTTAACCATTAATAGAAGAAATAATAGTTTACAAAAAGATTGAGATGGTTAAATAGAAAAAACCCTCATACGTTGAAGTCACTCCTTAATCCCTATTTGCTCCTTAAAGGAAGAAAAAAAAAAAAAACAGTAGCTTTTAATACATCAACACACATTTTCTATATTGAAATAATAAATTAATTTCTTACTTATTTAAAATTCGAAGGGGAATTGCAACTAATACACTACACACATGTTCATCTAAATATAAAACTCTTAGTTTTTCAATATATATATATATATATCTCTAAAACTCTTGCTGATTTCTCTAAATAAGAAGTGTATTATTTATCATTTTAATTCACAAAAGTGATTAAAACCTTTTTATCTTGTCTATTAGCACCAAGTGCTTTAATTATAAAATATAAAAGTACAGACCTCGGCATTTGGAGGAAGCAGACCATAGCATTTCTTCATTTGTAATCTAACGTTGAACTAGTTAAGGATCCATTGAGACGTTTTAAAATTAAATACACATGACTTAACACATATTTGTTGAAGTGAAAATTTAAAAAAGTTATCCATATAGAAGTAAAAATTCATTTTTGGTTAAAAAAAAAAATAAAGTTATTTGTTTTTAATTCTTAACAAAACTTTATTCGTTTTTGTCCAGTTTTCGTAGGTGAAAATTTATATGTAGTATTGCACGTAAAATGTTTTCTCATGTGCGTGAAATATTTCACACGTAATATTGTATGTAAAATTTTACAAGGAGCTGAAAAGAGCTAAAATATGATTGAAGTTTTGTTTGAGGCTAAAGATCGAACAACATTTATTTTTGGATAAAAGTAAAATGTTTTATTTAAATTAAAAATGCATTCAATATATTGTAAAATGTATGTATAGGGACCGACAACCTCCACCGTAAATGTGAAATAAATATGAAATAAAAGGCGTGCACTATTGGAACTAAGAGATGTGCAAAAGACATAACTTCAGCTCCACCAATTAATTAATTAATTAATTAATTTAAAAAAATTATAAGTACATATTACGCGTACAGTAATCATTTGCTGAACTCTCTTAATTGAAACAATGAAGCACGATCTGAAACTAGAGCTACTAGAAGCAGAAGGAGATAAAGGCTCCCAAGCAGGAGGAAGGAACCTGAAAATTGCCCACATATTATTAGTGGGACACACTATCAATTCAAACTCGTGACTTTGGAATAAAGCATGGGTGTGGGGTGGCTACCACTTCGCCACCCCACCTTACGCACACCTATTACTTTAGTTTCTATCTAGATAAGAGTATAGGATTATTACACACACCTATTACGCACACCTCTTTATTGTTACTGTTATTTTATCATTTTTCTTTTTCTTTTTTTTTCTCCATAAAGCGAAAATATAATTGATCACAGCCCGATGATCGACTCTTATATAGGAGAAGGCAAGCCACTTGTAGTAAGGGAAAAATACCTACAATTATTATGGGACTTGAGGATAAAACTTTTACTTTTGAAGGTAAAGGGTGGCAAAGTGGTATTACCATCCAACCACTTGCTCATGTTTTGATAGCCCTCATTTATTTTAGTGGTCTTTTCGATCTAAAAAACGTTGATATTAAATGAATAAAATATCTATCAAGAATAGTTGAGATTAAATATATACTATTCGTGAAACAACGACCTTCATATTTTAATGATGAGTTTCGTCTGAGTAAAAATTGTCCTCTTCTCACTACAAGAGTAATCATCCAAGCCACATTATCTATGATCCATATCAACAGAACTTAATAGTTTTATGACTCGATATATATATAATTACCCAAATAAATTTTAATTTTTATATTTGAGTTGTTTCTTTTAAAACATATTTGAGTTATTATTATTATTATTTTGGAAAAAGACACATATTTGAGTTGTTTTATTATTTTTTTTAGAAAGGTTTTCAATATTTTTTTTTTGAAATTCTGGAATTGTCATTTCCAACAATCCCAAATTTGGGAACACAAACATACAACCCTGAAGGCCAACTAAATTTAGGGCTCCAAACTTAAGCACAAGCAACTAGAAAACAACCCTCTATAGGAAGACAAACTATCAAAGCCAGAAGAACACCAGCAAGACCTAATCAAGGGAGTAACAGGCTACTTAGATTCGTCATCCACCAACTGACTACAGAACAAGAAAAACAAAAAAAAAAATAAAGAAAAGACAAACAAACAAACAAAACAAACAAAAAATTAAAAGTGTAAACCCCTAACTTCGATTTATAAATTCCTAGCGTTAGAAGCTAAATTAGGGAGGTAATATAAATCTCTACATTTAATTCGTTGATAGTCATGGCCTCAAAAAGTTATTAATTTAAGAATATGATGAAATTCGTCGACCATAAAAAGTTAAGTAGCGGGTCAATGAAAATCCAAGTTAAGAAATCGAAGATTTTAGTCCATGATAATCTCATTGAAGATTAGTTAAAAAGAGAGAGTCAAGTGGTCGATAAGATAAGCGGGACGATTGAAAGTAAATTTTAACAAGACTGATGATTAAATCAAATGATGAAAGATAAATTGGAAACAAATATGGATGAGCAAATATGAGAAACAAAGAAAAGAGAAGAGATTGAGATGAAATTAACAAGAGTTAGGGCAAAATGCATAAGAAAAGTTTGATTAGAATAAATAAGATACTTGGGCTGAAATTGTTTCAGTAGAAAAGAAGCAGCCCCTTTCAGTCGAGAAACCGTGAGAACATTCGCGAGAGAGAGAGAGATCAGCGAGTAGACAGCCATGAGAGAGAGAGAGAGAGACTGAAATGAAGGAAGAGAAGAAGAAGTAACCAGTAGCTGGTCGTGCACCAAAGAGAGCAGCAGCAGCAGCAGGAAGCAGCATTCCAGCGCGCCCAGCAGCTCGCGCAGAAAGGCTGGTCGCAAGTCCGAGCAGAACCTGCAGGCTGGACGAGCAAGAGAGGGCTGGCCATGACTACAGCTTGCTGTCCAAGCAATAGAAGAAGAGAAGGGGCCACCACCAGCTGCTGGTCGTGGGAGAAGCGACCAGAAAACAGACGCGACGGTAGAATGCGAAGAAATTGCAGGGGCTGGTCGGCCAAAAAAGATAAGGAAAGAGAGAGCACCCAAGCTGCCTTCCAAGCTCTTAATCCTCCTCCTAAGGCTCCTCTCAAGCTCTTCTTACTTCTTAGAACCATAAATCAAGCAAGAAATCAACTCACCTATCCTTTTACTTTGCTGAAAACTGAAATAGAAATGAAATGGTGACAGCTTGTGTGTTGTTGAGTTGTGTGGGAAGATTTCTCTTCAAACTTTGATAGAACCTTAGGTTATTGAAATAGACAATTGAATGATGAGTTTTGAGTGTAAATGATGCATTGAAATGGTGTATATGGGCTGTCATATCCTTGCTCACAACAGAAAAGGGAATTAGTTTTCTCACACTCCACCCATTTGATAAAAAATTTAAATGAATTTTGAGTATTGGAATAACAAAGCTATGTTTGTGTGTGTATTAAGGGATTGAAGAGTAGTAGATAGTCTTGAGTTTAGATGATTTTGAACTCAAGATTTGGCATGAAAAAGTATAGGAAAGCATGTAAGGAATAAGAGAAGCTCAAGAGAGCTAATTTGACAATATTAGTGATTCCCGAACTCAAATTTTGAGTTGGAAGAGATCTGACCATATTTGATTTATTTGGGAGTGTTCTACACCTCAAATGATGTCTAGGAGTCATAGAAAATCATAGGTTTTGGAACGGATTGAATCCGATAAAAATTGCGCAAGTTAGGCGCAAAATAGTGCCGTTAGAGTTCTGAGAAGTGAAACGGCTATCCAAATGCAATTCTTATTGCATGGTTTGAGTTTAGTTTATCATTATTAGTTAAATGAAGCTTAGATATTGAAGAAAAATTGGCGTCGCTAACCCGAAACGAAAATTATACAAAACGCGCACTAAAAGTGTCCGAAAGTGTCCGAAACGGAGCATTTTCCTTAGTTTTGACCTAGCAAACGAATATATTTTTCAACGAAATTTGACGTGTGACTAGAATATGAGATAAGTGAACCGTAGGAAAAAGAACGAAGAAAAACGAAGCCCCAACCAGCGCGTTGCAGTACGTTCTGTTAAGGACTATCAATGTTGCTTAAAAATGTGAGTTTTCATTTTAGGTCTCTAACAAGTAAACGGACCGCGTGAGGGTATCCCTAAGGGTCCAAAACTAAAAATTTTACCCAAAAATCGAGATTAGAGAGTCTCAGTTGAGTAGAAACAAGTTAGGAGCTATATAGAGAAAAATGACTATAGTTGAGAAATTCTAGCTTATAATTGAGAATTGAGTTTTGTTATTAGTAATGATGAGAAAATGTTGTGTAGGTGAAGAGCGAGACACCGAGGCTCCTGAGATTCATTGAGGTACTTGACGCGGTTTCGAGATAAGTGGTTCGCCACTTAAGATATTTACCAATTGTATATCAATTCTTAATCGTTTTAAAAGAATGTTGTAGTTAAGTAATAAAGCAGATTGAAAATGATGTTTAATATTAAAGTTAAAGTTGAAGCGTAT
The DNA here is from genome assembly GCA_019925255.1 of Litchi chinensis. NCBI lineage: Eukaryota > Viridiplantae > Streptophyta > Magnoliopsida > Sapindales > Sapindaceae > Litchi > Litchi chinensis. Next base: position 7,023,972 of record CM034462.1, on the reverse strand, counting down.
AGATTCCTATGGAATCTATATGTTACTAGAAAGTAATACTAAGTAGCATTTAAAAAGAATGAAATGAGAAAAGTGTTAAGAGGTTTTTAAACTAGAGAGTTTTGTGCTTTGGCACTAGAAAAGTAGTAGAAAAATCCATGTGTATGCCTTAAAAGTTAGGAGATTTAGCGTTACATGACGACGCAGAGAATTCCGTCCGTAATCGCTCAGTTTATAGAAAAGTATAGCGCTACGTTGCGATACAGATAATTTCGCGCGTAGTTGGTTAGTTGATAGTTAGCGTTACGAAGTGATGCAGTAAATTCCGCTCATAGTCGCCTAGAGTTTTAGCACTACACTTGCGATGCAGAAAATTCCGCATTGTAGTCGTTCAGTGATAAGATTTAGCGCCTTATGTACGATGCAGTAAATTCTGTAACGTATGGTTGAGATATTTCAATAAGCTTCACGTTGGCGTTAGTTATAATCGCCCGTGATGGTTAAAATATTTCAAGGATATACATGGGAGCTTTGAAAGAAATCGTAAGACTTGGACAAATTATAAATTGTCATGTTAGCACGTGTGATATAATTTTATTGCAATAACATGTTTGTTAATTGTTTAGCTTATATACATCTTTGAGCGTCACCATGGGACGGGACGACAGCTTATCATTTTGCATACATATATTTAGGTGGGCGCATTGTGTTAGACATCTGTGTATAATGGTATATATGTATTTAATATATTGTCTTTTTGGATTACAATGATATTTGAGATTGTAAAAATTATAAATATTCATGCATTTTTTATATATGATGCATGTATGCATATTGTGGATGTGAATTCTTGTTCACTTGTGATGAAAATGTGATTATGAATATTGTTGTGGATAAAGAAGTTGGGAGGAAATTGAGATATAATCAAAGTGTTTGTTTAATAGTAGGTAAAAAATTTGGTTTTATAAAAAATGCAGCTGTTATGCTGCCGAAAATTTTATAAAAATAGTTGAAATAGAAAAGCGAAAAAAAAAAAAATTTATCACTCCCAACCAGTTAAAAAAAAACCAAAGCGCTAAGTTTGAAACGAGTAAACTGGTGTAACAAAGTTAGGGTTCGCTTCTCGGATTTCTTCGATCCGACGAGTCGGATTCGATAAGTTCGTTGAAGTGCCCGACAGGATCCTCCAGACAAGAGACTAGATAAGGTCTGGGAAGGGTCCTGACAAGTTGGTATCAGAGCCCGGTTCTCGTTCAGTTAAGAGAAAGTTTTCAGAGAAAAGTTGAGTTATTTCGCATAAAGCATGCGTTAGTAATGCATAAGATAAAGCATGAGTTTTATTGCTTAAATTGAGCATGTTATGAATATGCATCAAAGCAAGTTGCTAAGTAAAAAGTTATGCAATAAATTGTGAGTTAAATATTGCATGAAATTATCATGCCCGACTATATTGATTTAGTTTGCTAAAACTTGAAATTTTTTATTTTGTGGCTATTGGTGTACTAGTACACATTTAGCTATGCAGAGTAGAGATCGTCCGAGGACGAGACAGGTAGCCGCAGAGGCACCCCCATCACAGGATGAGCATGTTGACGAGTCCATCAATGTGCCATCGAGCTCATCCCATCCTGAGCCATCTCAGCCAGCAGGATCAGAGCCTGCCCCAGGACCTACTCCAGGGCAGATGGAGCAGATGGCCCAGATGCTAGCAGCGGCCCTTCAGCAGTCGCAGGAGTCTGGGATATCGATTGAGCGCGCCCGTAAATTAGGCGCGAAGCCGTATGATGGTAGTGGAGATCCTGAGAGAGCGTTGTCTTGGCTAGAGGCAAACGAGGAGATTTTTCAGATGATGGGGTGTATAGAGGAGCAGATGGTCTCCTATTCCGCTTTCTTACTTAAAGATCGCGCCAAGGACTAGTGGAAGGCGCATCAAAGAGCACACTCAGAGGGAGTCACCTGGGCTGAGTTCAAGAGAGAATTTACAGATAGATTTTTTCCCAAGAGCTATAAAGATGCCAAAATAGAAGAGTTTTTTATAAATTGGAGCAGGGGAGCTCCTCAGTGCCTAAGTATGAAAAGAAGTTTTTAGAGTTGATCCGTCTAGTTCCTTTCTTTGCAGAAAATGAAGAGCAGAAGATCAACAGATTTATGGCAGGTCTTAACCCCGCAGTTAGGACCATCGTCACATCTGCAGCACATACTAGATATGGGCAGCTGGTAGAGGCAGCCACTAGAGTGGAGCAGAGTGCACAAACAGCTTTAAAGTCAAAGTCGTAATTCAGTCAGAAGCGGAGCTGGACCGGTAGCCATCAGGGAGAGTCCAGTAAGGTGCCTAAGAGTGGTCAGCGCTCAGCAGGGTCACAGAGTCGGTAGCAGAGTCAGAGACCCCAGGCCAGTCAGAGTTCTTTTCGGTCATCAACAGGGTCCAGGAGCCAGTAGAGCTGGAGGAGCCGACCAGTTTGCTTTAGATATGGCCGGTTACACCACGATGAGTGCCTACAGGGCAAGACCGGATGTTTTAGGTGCGGACAGGAGGGCCATTTCATGAGAGAATGTCCCAGTGCAGCGGCGTCGAGTCCATCTGAGGCCAGATCAGCCATTCAGGGGCAAACTAGTAGGAGCCGTGGACCCGAGAGGGAAGGCCCTAGATTGGAGGAGCTACTAGTGCATGGCAGCCTAGTGGCGGAGCAGGTAGAGATATACCCCCCAGAGGACAACCTGGTAGACCGCCCAGAGCACCGACAGGTAGACCTCGCAGTCAGGCTGCCAGAGTATATACAGTGACCCAACAGGCGACAGATGCGACACCAGATGTGGTCACAGGTACCATCTCTCTATTTGATACTGATGCTCATGTATTGGTGGACCCAAGAGCCACCCATTCTTTTATTTCCCGGGAGTTCATAGATAGAGTCGGGATAGAGTTGAGTCCGACCAAGTGTAGCATGGTAGTGTCACTTCCCACAAGTGATTCGATTATTGCGGATAGAGTCTACATGAGAAGTAAGGTGACTATAGCAAGTCATAAGTTCGAGGCTAATCTAATAGTACTCGATATTCATGACTTTGACATCATTTTGGGCATGGATTGGTTATCCAAGCATCACACGACTGTAGATTGCTATAGAAAAGAGGTCCAGTTCAGCAAGCTTGAGGAACCAGATGTGATCTTTTGTGGAGAGCGGAAAATACTCTCTACAAGTTTAATAAGCATGATCCAAGCAAACAAGATACTTCGTAAGGCATGCCAGGGCTACTTAGTTTATGCAATAGAGGCTGGCAATAATGAGTTACAGTTGGTAGAAGTCCCTGTGGTGAACGAGTTCACTGATGTTTTTCCCGAGGACCTACCAGGGTTACCTCCGGATAGAGAAATTGAGTTCGAGATTGAGCTAGCACCTGGCACAGAGCCTATTTCTATAGCTCCGTATCGGATGGTGCCAGCTGAGCTAAAGGAATTGAAAGTGCAAATGGAAGAGTTGTTGAGCAAAGACTTTGTTAAGACTAGTACATCATCGTGGGGAGCTCCGGTGTTGTTTGTTAAGAAGAAAGATGGAAGCCTCCGTTTATGTATTGATTATAGACAGCTCAACAAAGTAAACATCAGGAATCAATATCCGTTGCCAAGAATCAACGACTTGTTCGACCAACTACAGGGAGCTAAGGTTTTCTCGAAGATAGATATACGGTCAGGGTATCATCAACTGAAGGTGCGTAGGGAAGATGTTCCCAAGACGGCCTTCAGAACCAGATATGGGCATTATGAGTTCTTGGTGATGCCATTCGGCTTAACCAATGCCCCAACAGCTTTTATGGATCTGAGGAACCATATCTTCAGACCATACTTAGACAAGTTCGTCATAGTCTTCATCGATGATATCCTAGTATATTCAGGTAGTAAAGAGGAGCATGCAGAGCACTTGAGGGTTGTATTGCAAACTCTGAGAGAATATTAGCTTTATGCAAAGTTTAGCAAGTGCCAGTTTTGGCTTAACCAAGTGGCATTTTTGGGTCATGTGGTATCAGTAGAGGGTATCTCAGTAGATCTCCAGAAAGTAGAGGTCATTGTAGATTGGAAGCCACCCACGAACGTAATAGAAGTCAGAAGTTTCTTGAGTTTAGCTGGTTATTACAGGAAGTTCGTAGAAGGATTCTCCAAGATAGCTACTCCACTGACCAAGTTAACAAGAAAAGAAGAGAAGTTCATCTAGTCAGATGCCTGTCAGAGCAATTTCGACGAGTTAAAACAAAGGTTGATTACTGCACCAGTGCTTATACTTCCCTCAGGAGGTGAGGGATTTACAGTGTATTACGATGCCTCCAGGTAATGTTTAGGTTGTGTGTTGATGCAGCATGATAGAGTGATAGTTTATGCTTCAAGGCAATTAAAGAAGCATGAAGTGAACTATCCAACACACGACTTAAAGTTAGCAGCTGTAGTATTCACTTTGAGAATATGACGACACTATCTCTATGGAGTACCTTGCAGGATCTTCACTGATCACAAAAGCCTACAGTATCTGTTCACGCAAAAAGATTTGAACATGAGACAGAGTAGATGGATAGAGCTCATCAAAGACTATGACTGCACCATTGAATACCACCCAGGCAAGACAAATGTAGTAGCAGATGCGCTAAGCAGGAAGCCCTCTAGTTTTCTAGCCCAACTTAAAACAGAGTACTTACCGATGCTAGTAGAGTTGAGATCTATGGAGGTCAGTTTAGAGACAGCAGAGTCAGGTGCCTTATTAGCAGCTTTCCATGTTCGACCAGTGTTAGTAAACAGAGTTAGAGACTTGCAAGCTCAGGATCCATATTTGATAAAATTGAGAAGCAAGATAGAGGCTGGACAGCAAAGTAGCTTCACCTTGCGAGATGATGGAACACTAGTATTGGGTCAGAGATTATGTGTCCCAGATATAGCAGAATTGAAGAAAGAAATCCTGGAAGAGGCACACTCTTCAGCTTATGCTATACATCCAGGGAGTACTAAGATGTATCGGACTCTGAGAGATCACTATTGGTGGAGAGGTATGAAAAGAGAGATAGCAGAGTTCGTATCTAAGTGCCTAACTTGTCAACAAATCAAGATTGAGCATCAGAAACCCGCAGGTTTATTACAACCTTTATCCATTCCTAAGTGAAAATGGGAAAGGATCACGATGGATTTCGTGACGGGACTTCCTAGGACACATCGTGGACATGATGCCATTTGGGTTATCGTGGATAGATTGACGAAGTCGGCCCACTTCATTACTGTTAATAATACCTATTCTCTGGAAAGATATGCACAGTTATATGTAGACGAGATTGTGAGACTGCATGGCGCACCAGTGTCCATTGTATCAGACAGAGATCCTCGCTTCACTTCTCGGTTTTGGCCGAAGCTACAAGATGCCATGAGCACCAGATTACATTTCAGCACTACTTTTCACCCACAGACAGATGGCCAATCAGAGAAAACCATCCAGACTCTCGAAGATATGATGAGAGCCTTTGTGATGGAGTTTAAAGGAAGTTGGGATAATTACCTAGCATTGATAAAGTTTGCCTACAACAATAGCTATCAGTCTAGCATAAGTATGGCACCGTATGAGGCGTTGTATGGCAGAAAGTGTAGAACCCCAGTCTGTTGGGATGAAGTGGGGGAGAGAAGATTAATTGGCCCAGAGATTGTCCAAGATACAACTGAGAAAGTAAATATGATAAGAGAGCGGTTAAAGATAGCAAACGATAAACAGAAAAGTTATGCGGACAATCGAAGAAGAGATTTAAAGTTTGAAGTGGGTGATCAAGTGTTCCTACGAGTCTCACCCTGGAAAGGTATTCTGAGATTCGAAAAACATGGAAAGTTAAGCCCACGATACATAGGCCCCTATGAGATAGTAGACAAGGTAGGTGAAGTGGCTTATCGATTGAAGCTACTGGTAGAGTTAACTAATATTCACAATGTGTTCTACGTTTCCATGCTACGCAAGTATATAGCTGACCCTTCTCACATCCTTCAAGAGCAACCAGTTCAGTTAAAGAAAAACTTGACCTACGAAGAGCATTCAGTAGAGATCCTAGATCGTAGAGATCAAGTGTTGCGTAACAAGGTGATTCCGCTAGTGAAGGTGCTATGGCGAAATCACGGATCAGAAGAGGCTACATGGGAGCCTGAAGCGCAGATGCGTGCCATATACCCTCAGTTGTTTGAATAAGATATGCAATTTAAATTTCGAGGATGAAATTTTTATAAGGGGGGAATAAATTGTAAACCCCTAGCCTCGATTTATAAATTCCTAGCGTTAGAAGCTAAGTTAGGGAGGTAATATAAATCCCTATATTTAATTCGTTGAAAGTCATGGCCTTAAAAAGTTATTAATTTAAGAATACGACGAAATTCGTTGACCATAAAAAGTTAAGTAGCGGGTCAATAAAAATCCAAATTAAGAAATCGAAAATTTTAGTCCATGATAATCTAATTGAAGATTAGTTAAAAAGAGAGAGTCAAGTGGTCGATAAGATAAGCGAGACGATCAAAAGTAAATTTTAACAAGACGGATGATTAAATCAAATGATGAAAGATAAATTGGAAACAAATATGGATGGACAAATATGAGAAACAAAGAAAAGAGAAGAGATTGAGATGAAATTAACAAGAGTTGGGGCAAGATGCAAATAAGAAAAGTTTGATTAGTATAAATAAGATACTTGAGCTGAAATTGTTTCAGCAGAAAAGAAGCAGCCCCTTTCAGTCGAGAAACCGTGAGAACATTCGCGAGAGAGAGAGAGAGATCAACGAGCAAACAGCCATAAACCATGAGAGAGAGACTGAAATGAAGGAAGACCATGAGAAGAAGAAGTAACCAGTAGCTGGTCGTGCACCAGAGGAGGCAGCAGCAGCAACGACAGAAGCAGGTTCCAGCGCGCCCAGCAGCTCGCGCGAAGGCTGGTCGCGAGTCCGAGCAGAACCTGCAGGCTGGACGAGCAAGAGAGGGCTGGCCATGACTACAGCTTGCTGTCCAAGCAAGAGAAGAAGAGAAGGGGCCACCACCAGCTGCTGGTCGTGGGAGAAGCGACCAGAAAACAGACGCGACGGTAGAATGCGAAGAAATTGCAGGGGCTGGTCGGCCAGGAAAGAGAAGGAAAGAAAGAGAACCCCCAAGCTGCCTTCCAAGCTCTTAATCCTCCTCCTAAGGCTCCTCTCAAGCTCTTCTTACTTCTTAGAACCATAAATCAAGTAAGAAATCAACTCACCTATCCTTTTACTTTGTTGAAAACTGAAATAGAAATGAAATGGTGACAGCTTGTGTGTTGTTGAGTTGTGTGGGAAGATTTCTCTTCAAACTTTGATAGAACCTTAGGTTATTGAAATAGACAATTGAATGATGAGTTTTGAGTGTAAATGATACATTGAAATGGTGTATATGGGCTACCATATCCTTGCTCACAACAGAAACGGGAATTAGTTTTCTCACACTCCACCCATTTGACAAAAAGTTTAAATGAATTTTGAGTATTGGAATAACAAAGCTATGTTTGTGTGTGTATTAAGGGATTGAAGAGTAGTAGATAGCCTTGAGTTTAGATGATTTTGAACTCAAGATTTGGCATGAAAAGGTATAGGAAAGCATGTAGGAATAAGAGAAGCTTAAGAGAGCTAATTTGACAATATTAGTGATTCCCGAGCTCAAATTTTGAGTTAGAGAAGACCTGACCATATTTGATTTATTTGGGAGTATTCTACACCTCAAATGATGCCTAGGAGTTATAGAAAACCATAGGTTTTGAAACGGATTGAATCCAATAAAAATTACGCAAGTTAGGCGCAAAATAGTGCCGTTAGAGCTCTGAGAAGCGAAACGACTATCCAAATGAAATTCTTATTGCATGGTTTGAGTTTATTTGATCATTATTAGTTAAATGAAGCTTAGATATGAAAGAAAAACTAGCGTCGCTAACCTGAAACGAAAATTATACAAAACGCGCACTAAAAGTGCCTGAAAGTGTCAGAAACCGAGCGTTTTCCTTAGTTTTGACCTAGCAAACGAATATATTTTTCAACGAAATTTGACGTGTGGCTAGAATATGAGATAAGTGAATCGTAAGAAAAGGAGCGAAGAAAAATGGAGCCCCGAGCAGTGCGTCGCAGTACGTTCTGTTTAGGGCTGTCAATGTTGCTTAAAAATATGAGTTTTCGTTTTAAGCCTCTAACAAGTAAACGGACCGCTTGGGGGTATCCCTAGGGGTCCAAAACTAAAACTTTTACCCAAAAATCGAGATTAGGGAGTCTCGGTTGAGTAAAAACAAGTTATGAGCTATATAGAGAAAAATGACTATAGTTGAGAAATTCTAGCTTATAATTGAGAATTGAGTTTTATTATTAGTAAAGATGAGAAAATGTTGTGTAGGTGAAGAGCAAGACACCGAGGCTCTTGAGATTCATCGAGGCGCTTGACGCGGCTTCAAGGTAAGTGGTTCGCCACTTAAGATATTTACCAATTGTATATCAATTCTTAATCGTTTTAAAAGATTATTGTAGTTAAGTAATAAAGCAGATTGAAAATGATGTTTAATATTAAAGTTAAAGTTTAAGCGTATAGATTCCTATAGAATCTATATGTTACTAGAAAGTAATATTAAATAGCATTTAAAAAGAATGAAATGAGAAAAGTATTAAGAGGTTTTTAAATTAGAGAGTTTTGTGCTTTGGCACTAGAAAAGTAGTAGAAAAACCCATGTGTATGCCTTAAAAGTTAGGAGATTTAGCGTTACGTGACGACGCAGAGAATTCCGTCCGTAATCGCTCAATTTATAGAAAAGTATAGCGCTACGTTGCGATGCAGATAATTTCGCGCGTAGTTGTTTAGTTGATAGTTAGCGTTACGAAGTGATGCAGTACATTCCGTTCATAGTCGCCTAGAGTTTTAGCACTACACTTGCGATGCAGAAAATTCCACATTGTAGTCGCTCAGTGATAAGATTTAGCACCCTACGTACGATGCAGTAAATTCCGTAACGTAGGGGTTGAGATACTTCAGTAAGCTTCACGTTGGCGTTAGTTATAATCGCCCGTGATGGTTAGAATATTTCAAGGATATACATGGGAGGTTTGAAAGAAATCGTAAGACTTGGACAAATTATAAATTGTCATGTTAGCACGTGTGATATAATTTTATTGCACTAACATGTTTGTTAATTGTGTAGCTTATATACATCTTTGAGTGTCACCATGGGACGGAACAACGGCTTATCATTTTGCATACATATATTTAGGTGGGCGCATTATGCTAGACATTTGTGTATAATGGTATATATGTTTTTAATATATTACCTTTTTGGATTACAATGATATTTGAGATTGTAAAAATTATAAATATTCATGCACTTTTTATAGATGATGCATGTATGCATATTGTGGATGTGAATTCTTATTCACTTGTGATGAAAATGTGATGATGAATATTGTTGTGGATAAAGAAGTTGGGAGGAAATTGAGATATAGTTGAAGTGTTTGTTTAATAGCAGGTAAAAATTTGGTTTTATAAAAAATGCAGCCATTATGTTGCCAAAAATTTTATAAAAGTAGTTGAAACAGAAAAGCAAAAAAAAAAAAAAAAAATTTATCACTCCCAACCAGTTAAAAAAAAACCAAAGTGCTAAGTTTGAAACGAGTAAACCGGTGTAGTAAAGTTAGGGTTCGCTTCTCGGATTTCTTCAATCCGACGAGTCGGGTTCAATGAGTCCATTGAAGTGCCCAACAGAATCCTCCAAACAAGAGACTAGATAAGGTCTGGGAAGGGTCCTATCAAAAAGCCCCAAGATAGACTATACAGGACACCATCCATAACTCAAAAGGCAACAACTGAACGACAACTTCTAGACACCAGGACAAGGTGGCATCAATGGGAAGCCCTTTTTACAACACACCGGTCTCCATTTGAAACTTGATGCAGCTATAAAAAGCCATGAAATGCAAATTGAAAGACTAGATCCAATAGTAGAAACTCCAAAAATCAGTTCTGTTGCCGACCATGAGAGGGCTAAAGGCTCCTGATTTTCATCTAACAGTTGTAAAAAGCAAACCCCACCAAAAGAGATCGGGTTTTTGAAGTTGGATCCAGTTAAAAAAACTAGATCCAACCTTAAAAAACACCAAAAATCAGTAGGATTCGTAGGTGAAAAACCAAAAAGAAAGAGACGATAATGATTAAGAGGAGAAGAGCACAAGAAAACATCGAAGCTAGCCTGGATCTAGTTGAGAAATTCTTTCCACAACATTTTCTCTCACTAGAAAGAGAGTATTGTCTCTCTCTAGTGGAAGAGGCTTCGAGAATATGGTTGTCAACAAATCTTGACAGCATACCTTTTAGTGACAATAATAATTTAATTTAATAACATAACATAGGTTTTGATTTTTGGGAATTTGATGGGAGTGGGTGCGTCCCATTTTGAAAGACCGGAATGATTGTCTATCCTTTCTTGCCAAGAAAGATCAAGAACATCTCATCATTTTATGCAGAGAAGGAATTACAAGGTGCATCATAGAATTTATAGTTACATGTCAATATCCAATACGATACATTTGATCTAATTAGATTTCAAGAGGTCATTATAATTTTAAGAGACAATTCAAAAGTAAGAGATTATAAATTTAATGCATGTTCAATTATTTGTAAAACAGCCTCATCATTCAATGATTTCATAGCATCATATTTCTCTTTTCATTTTATTTGGATATAATTAGAAGTTATGGACATTTCGAAAAAAAAAAAAAAATTATGGGTGATATGTTGAATGTGACTACATAGTATGTTCATAAAATTTTAATTTGATATATATTATGTTTTACATATGTGTTTGACTATTTTATTGATTAAGTAAGGTTACTAAGCAATAATAACCTTGAAATTGGCTATAAGGGTGATTATTGAAGAATATTCAATGATTACTATTGATGAATAACTTTACCCAATCAATAAAGTAATCAAACTCCATAGGGTATGACTACAATTCAAGATTTTCATTGTTTACTAATGCCATTTGCGAAAATCTGATGAGTTCACATGCATTACATTAAATATTAAGAATTAACAAGTTGAATATATTTTCTTTTTACTCACATCTGCAATCAAAAGGTGGTAAGTATCAAATTCAAGATAAGTTTTATTTTATTTTTATTTTGAATTTGTATTTTTTTTTTCCCTTTTCTGTTGGACCTATATTAGTGCCAAGCCTAACATCATTCTTACCAGTCAAATTGTAGCAGCACTAGGATAATCGGCCCAATCACTTAGCCCAATAAGGTCCGTAAACTATTGGGTGTTTGATTTGAAGGGAAAATTGAAAAAATGACGTTTTGGGCAGGGTCATCCCCAAAAGTAGCCCTTTTATTTTATATTATTAATAAAAGACATTGAAAGGACAAAAACACCCTTAATGAAAAATGGGTGCCATAAGCAGCATCTTGACCCGTCAGCTACTGAAAAGTATTGAGAACCCATTGCAGCCTTCCATTACTAAAACTAACATGTCCATTGTCATGACTGTCCCGCCCATTGCAGCCTTCCATTTTGACCCTCGGTTTGCTCAGTCGATCTTCTTACTTTCCACATCTTATTCTCTGTCATTTGCCACACTAAAAGTGTGTTCCGTCTTCCCACCGCGACAAAAGAAGCAACGGCTGGGGTTTAGGATGACAGTATACTGCACCATAGCTGACCGACTTCTTAATTTCGATAGCAATGTGTACGCTGCGGGTGGTAAGTTTTTTTACTAGTTTTCCTTGATTTGGGTATCCAAAACTGGTGTTGTGAACCAAGGTTGGGCTAGTGCAAGTGGGTTGAGACTGTTTGGTGTATTTTGTGTGTGGTGTTATGGGTGAGCAGTTTTACTTGCTTTGGGTATCCGAATGCGGTGATGTAAACAAAGTAAGCACTGTACATCTCAATCCGTATATGCTGATTTGAAAGATTTTGATTCTTATAAGTACTGAACATTGCAGGATACGGGAAATGTCCCTCCAGCTGACATTTTTGCTGCTTTCATTCAAGCTCTAATGATAGCAGGGCTTTACTTTTTCGACCACAGCGTTGCATCTCAAATGGCACAACAGAAGGAGTTCAATCTTAGAAAGCCGTCTGCTTGTTGGGATTTATGGTATAGACCACTAAAATATAAATTTGATGTTCAGTTCCTTGTTTATTTTATTGACACTAATTGTTTTATTGTCAAATATGTGTCTTCAGACTTTGCTTTGTGGATGGATTGGCCTACCGCCTTCTAATGGGGTCCTCCGTCACTCCCCCATGCACACCAAGAGCCTTGCAGTTGTCAAAAGACAGGCATGTTTATAACATGTTATAAAAGAAAACTGTCATGAGTTTGTGGCAACATAACAGGATCAGATAGTGAATTCGTATGTGTGTGACATGTAGTTCATTCAAAGGGCGATGGTGAAGAGCGCCAAGGAAAGCATAAAACACAAAGCTAGCAATTCTGAAATCTACGGCAATATGCAAGCTGTGTTCATAGAAATGGATAGTAGTCCTGCTGTGAGTCGCCCTATTCACAAGTATAGCAATGTTTACAGTTTTAAATAATATCATCATGGCATTATCTGCTTTATGCTGCAGACAATGGTAGCAAAGGAATTAGAAGACTTGAAGGAGGGAGTGATGAAAGGCGAAAAGGAAGGAGAGAAAGTAAATGAAACATTTGATCATGAGAAGCACATTAACGCACATTTACCTGTTGGAGTGAATGAAGAAAGAGTTAGCAATCTGTTGCAATCACTCCTAGTGGCAGCCTGAGTATGTGCTATGCCTGTCATAAAGCTAATTCCTACATCAGTCCTTTGGGGCTAATTTGCTTATGTGGCCATTGACAGTCTCCCTGGAAACCAATTCTGGGTACGGATACTACTACTTTTCATTGCACCTAGCCGCCATTAGAAGTGCGTGCAAACTATTTCGAATAGCAACATTGGATTAAGCGTACTTGCCAATGTTTTGACTGACTCGAAGTTAGGCTTTTGCGGGGTCTTGGAAGGCACACATGGTTCCTTTGTTGAGTCAGTACCATACAAATATATTGTCATATTCACTCTCTTCCAGTTTGTATATTTCTTGCTCTGTTTCGGTATTACATGGATTCCCATAGCTGGAATCTTATGTCCATTGCCATTTGTGGCTGTGTGGTGTATTTTGTGTGTGATGTTGTGGGTATTTTAATAGAATGATAAAGTTAGATTGTATTGGTTGTTGTTATTGTTGATGTTGTGGGTATTTTTTTTCAACTTCCTCATATACTTGACGCGAACCATTCAGCAAAGCAAAGGTAGGTCATTTATGAAAAGCGAATGTTTTTACTGCGATAGGTTCAGATTTCTAATTGTGTCTTCGGCTTATTTGTCGACTTAGGATGATATCTAGAGTGGATTCCCAACCCGAAAATTGGGAATCCCAACGTTAAAGTTGGGAATGATTGGGTTAATTTTCGATACAGTCTGAATCTAAGGTGGATTCCCAACCCGACAGTTGGGAATCCCAACCTAAACGTTGGGACCCAACGTTTAGGTTGGGATTCCCAACTGTTGGGTTGGGAATCAACCTTAGATTCGACTATATGGACTTCCAACCCGACAGTTGGGAATCCCAACTTAGAAGTTGGGATCCAACTTGTAAGTTGGGATTCCTAACTGCCGGGTTGGGAGTCGATACAATCCGAGTCTAAGGTGGACTCGTAACCCTTTTTGTTGGGACTCCGACCCACTGGTTGGGAAATCCCAACCCATTTCAATCCTTCGAGTTTATAACCTCATTCCCAACTCAGAAGTTGGGATCCCAACCTATGGTTGGGAATCCTACCTGAGTTTGGGAGGGTTCCCGACTGTGGGTTGGGAATCCCATTCCCAACTCTGAAGTTGGGAATCCAAACCCAGTGGTTGGGAATCCCAATCCAGTGGTTGGGAGTCCAAACCCCAAGGTTGGGAATTATGTTCTTAGGTTTGAAATTGAGTATTCTTGTTTGTACTTGTAATAATTCTTGGATAATATTAAAACTTGATGGATTGGAAGTGGGTTGCAACAACTAATTCAATGCACCTCTTAAATTAATTGGAAAGATCTGAAAACCAAGGATGTCAATAGGGAAGATGATGGAGTGTTCGTTAATTCAGTTGATATGAAGATTATCTTAAGGTTGACATTTAGCTTACTTATTTACTTTGATTTTATTGAGATTTTTTGTATTTGTTGATATGGAAACTTTTATCCAACAAGTTACTAATTATTCCATAATATAGTTATTATTTAACATTCATGAATCATGAGCTTCGAAAACAACAATATTAGTAAATTATAAAATAAAGGTTCCTCATTTTTTTGAAACAATAATACAACCAAAAAGCATGAAAACTTCAATTCAAGCAATATATCTGAAATACAAGAACAGAGGATACAATTGCACCACTGTAACATGTCATTCATTTGGTAGTTCACCAAAAAAAAAAATATATATATATATATATTTGATCAGAAAACCATCCTTTTGAAGTTGATCATACCTAACCTTTTATGTTAGCAATCCTACAACTTATTAGAATCTTTACAAGGTTTTTAAACCAAATTATTAAGAAATTTGAAGTCCAAAGTACAAATGAATTTGGGCATAAGAAAAAAATTATGAATGAATAAATAGAGCCTCATGTTGTAGCCGATAAGTGATTCCAAGTTGCACTGGTGGGAAGCAAATTGATCAAACAATCACATAAGTCGATGCTTTGAGGCCGACTAGATACATTGAAGGATACCCCCTTCAGAAGTCTCAATAGAGCTAAGTGATAAATTATTTGAAAGTCAAATAATTTCGCTTTGTGTTATCTTCACTTCAGCTTGATAAGGTTCAGAAGCTAAGGAATGAGAACAGTTTTCCCCAGCAACACCCCTATAGTAACAACCAAAACGACAGTAGATAAATTAAATTATAAAAGCAAAGCGTAGAAAAGATGATCAGACAACCATTTAAGAAATATGTGAGCACATACACTGAGACAGTCATAACAGCATGGGAAGCAGTCGCAAGGACTCCTAATATTATGCTATGCCTGGGTATCACAGATGAAGGCATCGGGCTCTGCTGACGAGTAATTCGCCGAGTGCCAACTCCTAATTCACCATTCTCACCCTTAGAGAACATATAATCGTCAATAAAGCTGAGCAACCATAACATTGTACCTCAATCTGAGGGATAGCTTCAAAGCCCGAACTCCGTAGCAGAGTCTGTGCTTCTAATCACTTTGGGAGCAAAAGCAATTGGGTTGCGAGACTCAATCTGTCTGGGAGTGTGCAAAACAGTAGCTTCATGCATTGGCTTGTTAAAGCAATCCAGACATGATCAAGGCTCAACACAGTAGAGACCCGCCGCAAAGCATTCACAGTAACTATCAAATAACATGAATAATATAAATATATCTCTAACAGCACCTTAAAGCACGCAGAAAAAGAAAATGTACTCCATGTGCCCATCAACTTGATGACAATTCGCAGTGTCAATCAAAAAGATGCATAATGCAACATAATGACAAACTGAGATTAAAAAATAAAATATCATAAAAATATTAGCTAATGAATTAAAAGTAATTAAGCAAATGCAAGACACTTACAGCTTCAAGCATTTTGACCTGCTGCAGTTGCAGCGCTTGCAGGCCATACTTGATCCCGCAAGTTCTAGCTTGAACCTGAATACTAGCAAACATTTAAATGTAATGGCCAAATATTGTGGTCATCTCTCTATAAGGAGAAGTAGTAGTTGCTATACATGCCTCTTTCTTGTAGGACTATTCAGGTCAGCCTCTTCTCCACCAGTAGTTACAGATGGCTGCAGAGCATTTACTGCAACCTTAACTTTGTTGTCACCAGAATCAGAATCCTTCTCCATGGAGTTCAGACTGTCAGCTCCAATAAGAACATTTTGGTTAGATGTCAAAGAATCACAGGACATGGAGCTTCGCATACTTATTAGTTGCTTTGCAGAAGCTAAAGTCTTACACTGGATAAATGTACTATTCTTCGAAGTAGTTGCAAGAGCATTTAGGTGCAAACCAACACGAGGTAACATGGACAAAGAACGACCACCATCCGTCTTACTTGGGACTAAATGCTGTCATCTCAAGAACCAGGCAACGCCTTTGGATTTTGAGCTGCAGCAGAGAACCAGGAAAAATATGGGGAGAAGATGATTGATAATAAACTATGAGTTGGGGAATTGCCAGATGCAGGGCTCTCAAAGAAATGATAGCATTAAAATAACATCAATGATGAAAGTCAAACTAAAGTAGAGACAAAATCTCATCTTACAATTTTTTGTCACCTGCAAAAGAATCCAAACTATCACTGAGTTCTCCTCCCACATTAGCAGCATTAAGAAATCTACAACAGATTAAACACATTAAGAAGCCAAATATTGATATTGCCAATAAATATCATGAATGCCAGGACTTAAAAGACAAGTTTGCCAATCGCCATACATAGCAACTATATCGGAACCAGTGCATTGAACACCCTGGCACCGTTTACCACAAGGGTCTCCTCCACTAGGAACCCACCCAGGAAGTTGAGGAGATCCCAAAGCAGCATGTAAGGTGTTAATCGCTGCCACTATTACAAAATCAAAACCAATGCAACAAATTAGACACAGGAAACAACAGAAAACACACTCACATCAAATAATATACTTTTTTGCTGCTCAAAATTATTAATACAAAGTCAAACCAGAAACAAGAATTCAACTACTAATACAACTCTACAATTTTCCTTCCATTTGTCATCGTTTCTAGGCAACCAAACAAAGTAAAGAAGCAGCAAACCAAGCTTAGCATCACCAGGATTAGTGACAGTAAGCGAAGTTGTGACAACCCAAATCACATAAAACCCCACAAAGAGCTCTGCATAGATCTTCCATTCCTTGCAAGCTCTACTAGATCTCTTAACTCCCATTGATCACAAAATCAACACCAATATATCTTGCTGCACCACATGAATCCAGTTCGAACTCTCCAATCTGAAAAACCAACCTGATGAAAAAAAACAAAAAAACACCATCTGCAGTCAGTGATCTACAAAACACTCATTGTTCTCATTTGAAATTGCAGCACAGTTACTCTCTTGAGCAACAAAAGCGAAGTATAACGAAAGACAAAAAATCGTTGTCATTCTAATGACAGGTACAAGAGATGAGAACATAAATGGAACTTACAAGGAAACACAGGTAATGCAAAGTGGAAATGGTACAAATGGAGCCACTAAGGGGAAGAGAAAACAAAACAAAACACAAATGTTGCAGAACAAGTGTTGACAACTTTTGATAAAGTGGAGATTTAAAATGACAAACATAAACAAAAAACTTAAAAGCTAAGAATCAATGTATAAGATTTCTAGTTGTGAAAACGCACGTAGGCAAGTGGATAGATATTACATCAGATCCGTTCAAAATAATACTACCACTTTGAAAATTAAAGAAGAAAAGTTAAGGTTAGCAGCTCACCTGTGGAAAACCTAAATGAAAAAGGACAGGGAAAAACACCATCTGCAAAAGGCTTGCAGTTGTAATTATTTTAGCAGACATTAGAGGGCGCTTTTTGGGTAGGAAGCGCCCTCTAATGTAAAATAATTTAATCACGAAACAACCCCAATTTTATGTGAAATTTAGAAATAATTGTACAAAAATTTCCAAATTGAACTAAATTGAGGGGTTGTTGCGTAATTATTTATTAGACATTAGAGGGCGCTTTTTGGGTTGGAAGCGCCCTCTATTGTCAAATATAAGAATCACGAAACAACCCCTCACATTTTGTCCTTTTATTAAATATTTGTACAAAAATTTCGTAATTTCACAAATTTGAGGGGTCAGACTATGTAATTATTTTTTGACATAAGAGGGCGCTTCCTACCAAAAAGCGCCCTCTTATGTTTTGTTTTAAATTACATAATTACACTTATAGTTTTCTAAATTATCATAAATGACCTTATTATCTTTTCATCAACACTGCCCTTCATAGTGATCTCCTTTTTTGTACCTGCAATTTGAAGGGCAGTTTTGTTCATAAAATAAAGGAACTTGATAATATAACCAATAGCAGGATTATAATTGCATCCTTCCAGGTGACTGTAGTATGATTCAAGCACCAATGTTTGTGGACAGTGTTGGTGTTTGTCTTCATTCAGGATTTGGCTATTCATATGGTTTTTTTAATTGGTTTCTTTATACTGAAATTTAGATGTATTTAGTGTTGTAACCTACTCAATAATGTTGGCAAGAATATGTGACTTATACTTAATATCAAGTGATCCGTCCCTCTCTTGCAATTGGAACACCAGAGATGATTTATTGGAACATTCATCTATTGGAAGAGTGGACTAACACTCTATTCAGTAGAATAAGGTATAGTCATGCACTTGAATACACAAAATGAAACACTGAAACAGAATAAACCATAATATACCCTGCATTTAGGATCTTTCAACTCTATTGCCTTCAAAGGTTTTCTACAATTTTAACATTCATCTCCTCGAGCAGACTCATACTTGCAATTATGAAATGGACAGGGGTGACACGCCTACTTTCTGCCTATAAATTTGTCAGCGTGCTGGGGCTAGAAATGCCATTCCGTTAACAGCCTATGTCCCACACACACTACCTCCAAACGGTGCAGTCCGCTGCTGCCACTTATTTCCACCATACTGTGCACCAACACAGCCTGTCAAACCCCACACAGCTTGCTCATCTCCAACACAGCCTCCTGTATTTCTGTGTTACAATTTCAGAATGCATGAACATACCATAAACATCATCACATCCATAAAACCATACTCTATAAGGGAGAAAACTAGAACATAAACACTCTGTTTTCCTGCTAACATGCTGAAAAAGTTTCAGTAGTGAAATATATATGAGATTACACAGAAGCTAACAGCTATACAGAGCTGTCCATCACAGTACACAACAACCATACCTGATGTCATGCTTAATCCAGCAGAAAATATTACCTTGATAGAAATGTGTACAATTAATCTAAATATAAAAGACTAAATATAACTTGTTACATCAAAGACTACCTAAACACATTCAAAATGACAACAAACCATAGTTCTTTTAAATACAATCAGACCTGGAAACATTTACAGAAAAGTAAGCTACAACAGTAGCTTGCAACAAAAGCAAAACAGAATATCAATTTGCAATAGCTTTAGAGTCTTCAAGAAAAGTTGTAAACTTCAACATTAGCAGAACAGCCCAACGTCCTTGTGTACCTGCAATTTGCCTACTGCCTGCCAAGCAATTCCTAGACACAATGCACTACTCTAACAGCACATAATAATAAGAAGAAGGCACAGAAGACAACAAGCTTACGGGGTCCGGCCCTAACCCAACTCAAGTCTCTGTTTTATTGAAGCAGGAAACAATACACAAGTTTATAAGGCAACAGGCCAAGTTAGTCCACTTACTTCCGGAAGTCTCCTTATTTCAGCCTTAAAGCAACATATAAATACAGGTTGCAGTTGACAAGCCCAACTGCCTAGCTGTGCTGCCTCCAACTAGCGGTTTACAGAAAAGCAAACCAGCAGTTACCTCTGAATAACTGCCACACAACTGCTCAGCATCAGACTGCATCAACTATCATAATGAGTTAACTGCCAAAACTGTCCCAGATGTGTCGGTGTATCTGCCTATCCATGCCAACATGTGCCGCGCAAATACACCATGCTGCCAACAAGCTCACCAGACCCAGCCTCAGCTAGTGACTATTTACATGAGTTAACCAAGTGTCAGTGTACTGAGTACACCATTTACAGGAACAACAATAAGTGCAACTTTCAGGGCACTTGCTATTATACCTTGTCCTCAAACCTCTCATGTGGACCAGGAACCCCCCACTTAAGATCCGTGGTAATGCATCGTTGTTTGAGCCCTTCTTTAAGCCATGCATTAGTGGCTTTAAAAGTATTTTGGCTCCACGATCCAGCCACAGACATGTTGCTGAGATACTCTTCCAATTTATCCTGCAGTGAAGGAACATCAAGAAACAGTGGTTTGTATCACGAATGTGAGGTGTGGTCTGATAAACCTGTTTACAAATAACGGTCAATTATCAACAAGAATAAACACAAAAAATACCTTAGACTTTTGCCATATTGGTAACCTGCCAGAGCTGAACTGCACCTCTACATTGGATCAGTAAAGGTTGAATGTATCATGGGACTTGAAAGAGCAAGTGTTTCAAGTTGCTCTTTCAATATTTCGGATCACATCCAACGCTATGGCATTACATAGATCATCAAGGCAATGTAAATGCGCTTAGTTGATCTCGTCAACCATCCTAAATGGGCATGAAGTAAATGAACTAAAATTGAACATGTTGGATAACTGAAGACTTATGCACGCAAACAAAGCAACATCTATAACTTGAACTAACAGGCACAGCCTATGTGACAAAGACCTTATTGAAAGACTGTGAAACAAGAAATGCAATTTCTCTATCAAGTGCCTGTTAGTTCTATTTTAGTAGCGCCTCACGGCACTGATACTTCTAGGATCACGGGTTTGGAGAGCTTGAGCATGCCATGAGTATGATGGAACATAGTCGCCTTGATCATGTTGACGCTGACGTTGTTGACCGAATGGATGGTCTTCAACGTATTTTTGTACATCTACTGCTCTCTCCAACCCTTCCAAATATCTACAAAGTTCACCATCGAGTCCTGTTGTAGACCACATTAACAATACCAATAAAATAGAAGCATACAAATAGGAACTAAAATTTGGACATGTGCTTACCCAGAAAAGAATCAGTAGCAGCATCACAGTGATTGTATGGAAAAGGAAATATTCCGTTATGTACCTACATTAATGATAGGCGTACAGATGATAACTAACATAGTGAATGCTTATACATTTCCTTTAACAAAGAAAAAAATTACCGGATTATTGACAGCTTTCTCTGGTGAATCATCAATCAACAAGGTGTTTGTTGTGTCATAATCTCCCTTCTTCCATCGCACAAAAGGGAAACTAGAATTCCACAACTTTTCTAAATTTTTAAAAAAGATGGGTTTTGCAGGTGCTCGATCAACTTTATCGCAAAATGATTGATCCTGCATATAACCAATATACAATGTGGAATGAATAAAATGTAATATTGAGTTTAAATTCATTGAAAACGCCACGAATTTAATAACTAACTTACCCAAACAAAACAAAGTTTTGGTCTAAGTTCCTCTGCAATGAAGGTGACAATTGGATCTAAATTACACCTGCAAGACATTAAGTGTGCATATAGTAACACAAAAATGTCAACCATAAAGATGTTACCGTAATTTTCTATGACAAACTTAAGCAAATATAGTTAAAAGACATATAGCCCAAAATGCATAGTAATAAACAGAGGGAAAACAATCAAAGATGGTTGCATACAAGATTCTTGACGACCAAATGCCAACCTCGAATTTGTCAAGGCAAAACTGTAGAAATTCCTTGCAGTAAGGCCTCTTATATACTGAAAGTAGAATTTGCAACCAGCATTAAACTTAATAATGCAAGCACATCAACTGTAACTAAGTTTACAAATTGATACCTATCTGAGAGTTTGGTAATCTGAATGCCTCTTTGTTGTGTTCCAAATCAGTTGGCTCATACACATCTGCCCCACTTTTCCAATTTGACCGCTTGTCCACATCTGCAAGAATGCCATTAACATCTAGGACAAGAAGCTTCTTCTTGTACAATCCATCTTTCTTTGCAGGAACACAAGATCTATCTTTTTTTGTAAGGGTAAACGAATCCTTTCGCCTTGCATATTGTCCAAGCCCTCTTACCCGTCCTGAAGGCTCTGGTTTTTCTAAGGCAATGGTCAGAATATCATGAGTTCCCTCAACCTGAACTTCACCACTTTTAACATTTTCTGTGATTTTTTCCTGCATATTTGATCAACAAGAAATACATCAGAATCGTGGATATATGTTTTAAGGAAACAGGTAATGGAGAAAATATAAATCTATATTTCAATATAGAAGTTCTACCATTACTTCAAGTATGCAACTTACTATTTTGTCTGCACATTTTCTGGTCGATTCCTTGAGAAATACTCCAGCCTTTTCACGTCCTTTTATCCATAATACAGAACGGTCAATCTCCTGGGCGTCATTCTCAGTTTGCTGCAATGAAATGGTTATAATTGTGACTAAATATAGTACCATTGACTGCAACAGCTTACTTTTATATAAAACATACCAATCTTTCCTTCAATCTATCGTATCCCATACGTGAGAGACGGCTGGGGTGTTCATTCTTTCTACTATTTTCTATTTGTTTCTTCCTTCGTTCCTAAAAAAGTAATGGTAGTGAATATGCATGAATTGTAACAGTAATCATATCTTAACAAAACGACCAAATTTACAAGAACGTACCAAAAAATGCTCATCTCTTCTGGAGTTTACAAAGATACTCCAATCTTCTTGAGTAATGAAGTCGTACATTTGTGGTGGAGAGTTTAGAGCATCTTCATTGCTCAACATTGGAAGTACAAACTTAGTAGTCAGCATGGACCGAAAATTTCTCCATCTCTTACCGGCTACAACCAGAATCTTCTTCTTCCATTCGTTGTCAATGACAAACAATTCCTGCAAGTCAACATTAATCAGTCATATGACATACAAAAATTATAAATATGGGAATCCGTTGACAAATAAGTCAAGTTTATACCTGAATGGAAGTCCATAAATTGTCCTTAAGTTCCTCAGGCACAACATGCCAACTTTCATATTTTATAGATATTTGTTCTCTTACCGCTACGCCTATAAAACTTCCTAATGTAGCAGAACCAGATTTCTCTCCATCTATCCTTATCATTTCTCCCTTACTTCTTAATTTGAGGACGTTTTCTAACTTAGTCCGACCTCTGCGTTTCGACTTTCTGGTAGCAGCTTCGTTGATATGTTCTTGCTGTTTTTCAGAATCTTCGCCGCTACTGCTAACCAAAGGGTCCATAGTGTTAATCTGCATGAAAATGTTGAAAATTCTGTGATTACATTGATGTGAGGTGGCAACATATTAAACGAAATATGAAAGTAAAATAAATATTTCATTGCTGAAAATGCTGTGATTACATTGCTGTCAGGTGGCAAAGAGCCCGTCTCAGCCAATGAGGACATAAGAAGACGTTGAGGCTGATTTGCAGAAACAAGCCAGTGAGGGGAGATTATGGGAGAACAGAAGTAACATAACCCAAAGGCGACGGTGTCTGTGGGACGCTGTGACAACAGGGGATATTCAGACGGCGGCGGTGATGGTCGGACAGACAGGCACGGCCATGCATGGACGGAGTTACGGCGACATCGATTTGGTGGGAGAGGGAGACGATCGATATTCAGTTTGGCCAATGGTTGAGGCTCACTTGATGGCTGGGACGACGACGCCGGTTTGACAGATTGGAGACGGGGACGGCGACTCTTGCACTGAGTGACGGGGACTTGCCGTCGTCGAAATAAATGCGAGGGAGAGAGTGAGACGACTTAATGGTTTAATGAAGCAGTTACATTTTGAATCTTGTTCTCTTTATATACGACCCATACATATATTAGAATAGAGGGCGCTTCCTACTCAAAAAGCGCCCTCGAAAGTGTTTTTAAATATTACAGAATTGGTCAATGAACCTTAAAAATTATAAAAAATGACCTGATTGATTGTACAACTAAACTGCCCTTCAATGACCCGTTTTGTGAATGAATATTATACTCTAATGTTAAAAAGGCATTGTTGAAGCACAATTCATAGTCTTATATTAACAAAATATTGAGCTAACATCAGAATCGAAATAAGTTGTACACTTTATTAAAATGTACACATATTTCGTAATTACAACAATTTGAGGGGGCATTTCATAATTACAAATATTAGAATAGAGGGCGCTTCCTAGCCGAAAAGCGCCCTCTATTACATTTTTAAAATTACATAATTTGACGATGGGTTTCAAATTTATTAAAAAAGACCTTATTAATTTTTTACCAACACTGCCCTAAAAGTTTTACTGATTGTGAATAAATATTACACTCTAAAGTTAAAAAGGCCTTGTTGAAGCACAATTCAACGTCTTATATTAACAAAAGATTGAGCTAACATCAGAGTCAAAATAAGTTGTAAAATTTATTAAAAGGTACACATATTTCGTAATTACAACAATTTGAGGGGTTATTTCATAATTACAAATATTAGAATAGAGGGCGCTTCCTAGCCGAAAAGCGCCCTCTATTACATTTTTAAAAATTACGAATTTGACGTTGGGTTTCAAATTTATTAAAAAAGACCTTATTAATTTTTTACCAACACTGCCCTTCACAGTTTTACTTATTGTGAATAAATATTACACTCTAATGTTAAAAAGGCATTGTTGAAGCTCAATTCACAGTCGTATATTAACAAAAGATGATTGATATGTGTTTAATAGCATGTCATTTACGGGTTTCTTTTTACATTTTTATGTATTTGTTGATTGATGGCGTTTATTCAACGTTTGGTAGCTTTGACATCAGCAGATCGAAGGAAGGAGTGGTATAGCATTTGATAAGAATATTTAAAATTGCTTGAAATGTGTACAATTGCGTGCTTTTGTTGAAATAACTGCAAATCGTATGAAGGTCGTCCATTCAATTATAAGCAGCCTTAAATTTACAGAGCACTTACATTGTAATATTGCTCTTTTTTTAATGAAAAGAATTTGCTCATGGTCCGCCTTCGTATCCTTACTTTTTAAGTTTCCAGCATCACCTATATCGTTGCACCAGAATGTCAAATTTGATTTACAATCGGTGTTGTTTACATTATTATGTTCGATTTGAACCATTGGAGCAACATTTATTCAATGAAATCAATATAATGACATTTATATTTTTAACTTCCATTATCCAAGAAGGATTGAAAGTACATAAGAGAAGAAGAACTTCCCAATCTAGGTACTTAATTCCCAACCCCCAACGTGGTAAATATAAACCTTGTGGGTTTACATCATAACTCCATAGTGTGAATGGACAGGAATGTCCTTAATATAAATGGTGCCCTTTAATTGGACGGATACAAACAGCGTTCTCACCCCTCTCATCATGCAGGTTACCTTTCCCGCGTAGGAGCGTCTCCCGCCAACCAGTCAGGACAGAGCACTTAGATTGTGGACCAGGTATTTTAACCCGCCCATCGGCCGTCCACTCTGTCACTGTCGACGGCGAACAAGTCTTGCCCACGTGGATGTTCTGACTGTGTCGCCTCTCACGCAAAGCAGGTGTGCAGCATCTCTTCCAACTGAAGTTCCTGTACCTGCTGTATGGGGAATATTCCACAAGTAAACATATTACAGAACTGAGCAAGAATGCATGTGTGTTGTGATGCATAGGTGGAGTTTTTTGTGAAAAATTAGGAGGTTTTGTGCTTATGGTTTTTTTTTTTTTTGTGAAGGATTTTTTTTTGTGTTTGTCAAATGCTACTACTGGGCCATGATAGGGTGGCATAGAAGTTATGGGAAATAGCATTCTGTTGCTATTTGAAGCATACAATGGAACTATCATATGTTGTGGTCCATTTTAGCTGTTACGACATGGGTAGTAAAATTTTTCCATTTATCAGTTTGTTGAACTTCATCAATAATTTGTTGGTTCGTTGTTAGATTTTTATATACATACTTGTTAAGTGCTGCTGTGTACTCAATGTTTGGTACCTTTGGTTGGATATTATATTTGAAAGAATAATATATTGGCATGAAATGTGCAGATTGTTGTGTTGTAATTTTTCTTTTGACATTCATGACATTGCTTTGGAGGAAAAATTGAGTAATGCAACTTGCACATATTTCGGAGTTGTGAGAGTAGTAGTGGTTGTGTGTGCCAAACCAGCACAAGGCAAGCTTAGGATATATTGCTAACCACAAGTATTTGCGTAATTTGATAGGTTGAGGGATATGGATAAAGTTCGAATCGTAGTTCAGTACAATGGTGAGTGGATAAATAAGGGAGGAAACCTGAGGTATGAAGGTGGGAAGTTGAAAGGAATTTTGTTGGCGAAGCATGCAGGGTATGAAGAATTACATGCAGCTGTATGTCGTGCAGTTGATATAAGCCCAGCTGAATTTGGAATATTGATGAAGTTCAAATGTAAAACGTGTGATGCCACCCCACCAATTGATGTGTTGAATGATAGTGATGTTGAGTTCTTTATTGCTGAAGTTACTGATGTAATCACGAGGAATGCATTATGCATTACATTGGAACGTAAA
>CM034462.1:6952194-6997194 GCA_019925255.1 Litchi chinensis | reverse complement strand
TGATG
This sequence comes from Litchi chinensis, assembly GCA_019925255.1. Classification (NCBI taxonomy): domain Eukaryota; kingdom Viridiplantae; phylum Streptophyta; class Magnoliopsida; order Sapindales; family Sapindaceae; genus Litchi; species Litchi chinensis. Next base: position 6,997,189 of record CM034462.1, on the reverse strand, counting down.
AAGCTGAATCTTCTGAAGGTCCAGCCTGAGAGCTTTATGTTGATGGATCGTCCAGCGAACAGAGGGTTGGAACTGGAATTCTACTGATCAGTCCTGAAGGCCACAAAATCCTCTGTGCTCTAAGGTTTGGCTTTCAGGCAACAAATAATGAGGTTGAGTATGAAGCCCTGCTCGCGGGTCTGCGTTTGGCTAAAAAGATGCGAGTTGAACGCTTGAAAATCTTCAGTGACTCACAGCTCGTCGTCGGCCACGTATTGGGGGAATATCAAGCTAGGGGATAAAAAATGGCCCTCTACCTCCAAAAAGTTCACGAGCTGTTAGGTGCATTTCAGAAGTACGAGGTGAAACAGATCTCGCGGGTTCAGAACTCGCATGCTGACGCACTAACTCGCCTCGCAACTACGCGAGATGCAGATTTCCTTGGGGCGATCCCAGTTGAGTTCCTACCAGCTCCAAGTACAGAGGAAAAGAATGTGATGATGGCCATATCCGTGCAGCCTAATTCCTAGATGAGCTCTATTCTCGGTTATTTGCAAGATGGAAAGCTGCCAAGTAACAAGCTTGAAGCCCGATGTCTACGAGCTAGAGCAGCCAGATACTGCATCTATGATGATGCACTGTACAAGAAGGGGTTCTCAGCACCACTGTTAAGATGCATTGATGGCCCTGAGTGTGAAACAGTACTAAGGCAGATACATGAAGGCCATTGCGGGAACCACGCTGGGGGGCTGTCTCTAGCTCAGAAGGCACTTCGTCAAGGCTTCTACTGGCCCACCATGAGGCAGGACGCCATTAACTTAGTGAAGAAATGTGACAAATGTCAAAGGTTTGCTCATATTCCGCGAGCTCCACCAGCTTATCTTCAACAGATGGTGAGCCCATGGCCCTTTACGATTTGGAGGATGGATTTGATTGGACCCCTACCGATGGCTCGCGGAAGATGCAAGCATGCGGTAGTCGCAGTGGATTACTTCACCAATTGGGTGGAAGCAAAGGAGTTAGCTGAAATCTCCACAACAAAGATTGAGAAGTTTGTGTGGAGCAACATTATTTGCAGATTCGGGTCCCACAGCAGATCGTGACAGACAATGGGACCCAGTTCGCTAGTGACCAGTTTCTCAGATTCTGCAACGACCTCAAGATCATTAAAAGCTTCTCAGCAGTGGACCATCCACAAGCCAATGGCCAAGTAGAAGCAGTGAACAAGATCATCAAGCAGACCCTGAAGATGAAACTGGAAGCAAGGAAATGAGCGTGGGTAGATGAGCTTCAAAAAGTATTGTGGTCTTACAAAACCACAGCTCGCAGCTCTACTGGCGAGACCCCGTTCTCGATGGTATATGGGTTTGAGGCTATGATCCCAGCTGAGTTTGAAGTCACCTCGCAAAGAAGAGCAACCTTCAATCCAAACGACAATGATCAGCTACTCGCTGCAAACCTAGATCTGCTTGAAGAAGCCAGAGAAACGGCCAGGTTGAGAGTAGCCGTCTATCAGCAGAGAATAGCAAGGTACTATAACAAGTATACTCGCATTCGCAGATTCAATATGGGAGACTTGGTCTTACGCCTCATTCTACCAGGAGCCCGCAAGCCAAGTGATGGATCCTTAGGCCCGAACTGGGAAGGACCATATGTTGTCAAAACAGCCTTGGGAAATGGAGCTTATCGCTTAGCTAATGTAAATGGGGCAGAAGTCCCTCGAGCTTGGAATGCCGAGCATCTCCGCCCTTATTATCAATAAGTTTTTCATGATTTGTAATATGAATTCATTATAAATGAAAGCTCCATTTTCCCCCTGTTTTTGATTCAACTTACCTCACTAGGCTAACGGGCTCCGAGCTCAACAGCTCAAGAACAAAAACAAAGAGCCTAAAAAGCAGATGACTAAGTATCTCTGCATAGCTCGCTAAAAGAGCCTAAAAAGCAGGCGAGGTGACGACCCCTGCATAGCTCGCTACAAAAATAAAGAGCCTAAAAAGCAGATGACTAAGTGTCTCTGCATAGCTCGCTAAAAGAGCCTAAAAAGCAAATGACTAAGTGTCTCTGCATAGCTCGCTAAAAGAGCCTAAAAAGCAGGCGAGGTGACGACCCTTGCATAGCTCGCTACAAAAACAAAGAGCCTAAAAAGCAAAGTTTTGTCCTTGCATAGCTCGCTAAAGCGTAAAGATAAAGGAAAATGAGTTCATTAAACCTTGCATAGTTAAGCAGCTCGTCAACAACTTCCATTTTAAGGACAAGGTTGTAATCTATGCCAACAGATTACTTATTAAAAAGCCAAGTAATAACTTAATTTATAAATTATTATACTTGGTTAAATACGAGTTTATGTCATGATGATTAGCTCGCATAAATAAAAGACATAACACATCACAGACACGATCAATACAAGAAATGCGAGGAAATGAAAGAATGAATTCTATTGAGAATAAAATCCGTTACAAATTAAAAATAAAAACAAGCATAAGAGAAAAATGCTACAGCTAAACAGGAGGATCTATGCACCGAGCCGGACTATCGTGGGGAGAGACAAGCTAGTCAGCAGGCTCAGATTGAGAGGTCGCACCAGGAGCTTTTGCTTTGAAATCCTCAACGGTTTCAAGCCCTATGTCCCCAAAGATAGAAAAATCCATTTCTGGATGGGACATCCACAGTGTGTAGAGGAAGTCGCGGCTTGTTCTTTCCTCGGCTTTGTCCCTTGCATCTGCAACCCGCACTTCCAATTCTTGAGCTGCTTGCTCTCTGAAGACCGTTAACTCTTCGAAGGCATTATCAGCATGACGGTTAACGACCTCAGCCTCTTTCTTCATGTCTTCAACCTGCTGCTCTGCAGCCTTAGCCCGCTGAATAGCCTCCCCCACCTGTTGCCTAAGCACCTCAGCTCGATGCTCAGCCTCCTTGGCACATCTATCCGCGGTTGCAGCCTCCTCAGCTCGTTTGGTTGCAGCCTTCTCAGCGCTTTTAGCTGCAGCTCCCATTTCATCAGCTCGCTTTTTAGCCTCCTCGGCCTGTTTCTCGGCAGTTTCAGCTCGCGCCAAAGCAGCATCAATTTGGCGATGAAGCACTTCAGTTTTCTCTTCTGCAGTTGAAGCCCGCTGTTCGTCCAGTGCAGCCCGTTGCTCAGACTGCCTCAGATCTTCTTTCACCTTGAGCAGCTCATCCTTTAGCATGGCATGCTCATTTTCCATTTTCTTCAGAGCTTCCTCAGATGCCTGCCTCAGGCATCGCAACATTGGACTCAGCGATCTGCGCTTCCTGACCCTGTACTCTGCCTTCAACCAAACGCGCCACTTCGTCTTTGGCCTCATCCAGATCGGCTTCCAGTTTCCTTATTGCATCGTTTGTAGCCCTTGTCTGCCTTCTCCGCTTCATCGCGTCAAGAGCACCCTGAAAATGTTACAAGTTAGCATTTAATAAAGTAAAGAGGTCGACAGATAAGGGAAAATAACTTACTAGCATGGAATGGCGAGCTACGAATTCGTCCAGATCCTCGCTTCTAAGATACTTATTTTCCAAGACATTTACGTGGGTAAGCATGATCGTCTCCCAGTTGTCAAGGAAGGAGGTCAAATATCTTCCCCCAGACCCAATCTCGACGTCTGGTCTCGTTGGCGAAAGGGTTCTTTCAGCTTCTGGAACGTCGCGTTCACCATCCCAGGTAGCAGTAGGCCGCACACGAAGGAAGCGCTTAGTTACCCCTTTACGGGGACCAGCTCGGGTTGCCTGCGAAGCGACCTTAGGAGGAGCATCACCTTTTTCAGGCTGCGAACTGGAAGTCGAAAACGATTGAAGATTTGCGAAAACATTTGAAAGTGGCACTTCGCTGGGAGTAGCGGTTGAAGGAGCAGTGGCTTCAGCAGCAAAAGGCACTTCGCTGAAAGCAGCGACCGCAGGAGCCTGGTCCTGGGCAGATGGTTTTGAACGTTTTGAAGGGGTCGCTGGAGTGGCCAAGGCCTCAGCAGGCCATTTCGTTGAAGGAGTCGAGGAAGCTAGAGATACAGCGGGACTTGCAGGAGGAGATTTCAAAAGCACAAGTTTCCTCCTGTTGGTTGGAATTTGCTCAGAGGAAGGAACAGGGGCTGGAGCACGAGCTGGAAATGGCAGTGAAACCCCTGGGGTAGATGTGTGATGTGGAGAAGAAGATGAGTCAACCTGTACATTAGGGGCTGTGTGGCCTGGATCTGATCCTGTCCGAGCTGGGGCAGGAGCTGGAGAAGTAGTTTTTCAAGATGCAGATGCACCCTTTGATGGGGTGCGAGCTGAAGACGATCTCGCCTTAGATGAGGTGCGAGTAGGAGCACCTTGGGTAGAAGCCTCCCGAGCTGGAGAAGGTGAGCGAGTTGCACCCGCTGATGGTGAAGAGACTGATGGCAGAGGTCGGGAAGCAGACGTGTCCCCAACCTGAACTGGAACTTCAAAAACAGAAGGAAGTCTAGGTCTATCACCGATCTTGCCTATGTCCTCCTCAGATCGCAGAAGAAGAGATTCCTTAGGAGGAGCAAGGCCGTAAGCTCTAAGGACAACATCGTCGAATTTACTGCTGATACCCGCGTCCTCTGTTTTGGCGAGCTTGTCCAGAGCTCGTTCTTCCTCACTGCTAAGAGGGGACTCGTCCATTTTCAGCACTGCACAACAAATGATTTAAAAATAATAATAAAGATACAAAATAAAATCAGCTCGCTGTATTTCCTTTATGTATACCTGGTTTCAGGACGAAGCTGAAATTTCGGAGATTTGCGAGAAAGGGGCACGAGACGTAAAACCAGCTTGTCTTATACGGCCCGACGTTGGACTTGCCTTTCGCTTCTCCTTTGGGCAAGAGATCTTTGTATTGTGACTGACGGGCTGTGAGGTAGTAAATACCATCCGGCTTCTCTCCTTCTACTGCACTCAGAGCCTTGAAAAAATAGAACTGCTGTATAATTTTTGGTGTAGGGGGACGAAGGCCGTTTCTAAGGAAAGCCACAGCCAGTGAGGTCAGCTGCGCATAAGAGTTTGGAGTCAACTGGAATGGCGCGAGCTTGACCTTGTTGAGAAATGCGATCAAGTACGGTGGAATGGGGAACCGCAACCCTTGCTCGAAATGTTGAACGCTAACAGCGATGAATCCCCCAGGTAGATAACATGCATGATTATGTGAATCAGGTAACAATGCACGACAACCAAAAGGGATGTGGAATTGAGTGACAAGTCCTTCCACATCAGGACGCTTTAGCGATGAAGGATGACGAGCGAACGTATCACGAGCTGCTCTTCCCTGTATAGCATGTGCTCGGGCTTCATCTCGCTCACGAGCTTCACTGCTTGGAACAATTCCCTTGCGAGTTCCGCTTGAAGACATCTGAACAAGTTAAAAAACCAGAACGAACCAGAAGAAGAAACGCCATGTTCAATAAACACAAGACTCAGAATAGTGAAGGTATAACAAAACGTCATTGCAGGTACAACAATGGTGATGAAACAAAATAAACCTAAAACAGAAAGTTTGAAGAAAAAGATGCCTCACCTTGAATCGTTGATGAGTTAAAAAACGACGAGTAAGGATGTTGATTTCGTGAAAAGGCAGTAGGTCCTGGTTGCTTAAAAGCTTGAACACTTGATTGCTTTAAAAGAAAATGACAGATGAAAGAAGAAAATGAAAAGGGTCCATCGATTTATATAGACAAGCGAGCGTGAGCCCCAACCGTCAGATCTTTGAAAAGTGTAACCGTCATAAATCTGACGGTGCAGCGTTAAGCACGGCTTTGAAAATCATGCAGCCGTCAGTTGAAAGACGTGCGCATTAAATACGCGTGTAAAGGACGTGCAGACGTCGCTTCAGTTACCACCTGTATGATCGCCACGTGTTGCAACTGAAAATGTGGAATTTGAAAGTGCACAGAAGCAGTTATGAAAGGTAGTGTGTCAAGGAAGCCAGCTTTTACCAGCAAGCTCAAGCTCCCAGCTCGCAGAAGCGAACTGAAAGCTAGGGGGCTAATGTTATATGTATTTTTCGGACTCAATAAATGGGCTAGTAAAAGTCCAATTTAGGCCCATTTAAGACCCAATAAGAAGGCCCAATAAGGTCAACCCAATCAAAGTCCATCAGATAAGGCTCAGTATTGACTCTAAGCCCAGCAAGCTCTTCAGCTCGCTTGAAGAGATTCTCCAACTGGCATCAACAGACCCATAAACACAACCAGGTCGCAGCTCGCCTCATGCACAGCTCGTCTCTCAACGAGCTCAAGCTCAAGACCATCATAGACACGTCAGCTCGCTCAGACGCGTCATTAGTACAGTATCTTCCAGAACAGGCAGTTGCCTATTTCAACCATGATTCTCTCTCCTAATATGGTAGTTACTCAATCAAACCGTGATTTCCTCATCAGATATGGAAGTCTATTCGAATTCAAACCGAATCAACATCATCTCTGATTTTATGGAAGCAATTTCCTGATATTATTCAGCCACATTAGGAAGTGTAATTAATTTATAATTCTTTTCCTTATTTTTCCTGATTATTTGGGAATGTAATTAATTCAGGATTCTTTTCCTGATTTGTTACAACCAGAATTGTAACACCTCTTTCCCTATAAATAGGGGTTAAAATCATTGTAACATCATCAGAGAATAATCAATAATACACTGTCACTCTGCAGAATTTAAGAGACAGACAGTCGTGGACGTAGGCCTTTTATTGCCGAACCACGTAAAAGATCTGTGTTCCTTGTTTGATTCTCGGTTCTTGTCTTTGTTTTTTCTTGGTATTTGTGCTTTCTCACATTGATTGCAGGTATTGAGCATTGATTACTCGTCGACTGAACTCCAACGTCGACACTAGATGAGTTTGAAAACTCAATAAGTATACCAAACGGTATTAATTTTTTTTTTTAACATAATATATAAAACAAATGTACATTTCACAAATATGAAAACTATAAATCTTAGATTCATAATCAAATTTACCAAATCAAAATCTTATCGAATACCATAATAAATTTTCTAGATTCCCTTTACGCTTTACTACATAGTAGGACTTTCATAACACATAATAAAGCCAAAGTCACTCATCAGCAACTAATGTATATAGGGCAAGTGCAAGTGAGAAAATAATTTTCGAAAAGTAGAACACTCATGCCCAAAGGTAAGAGCCAAACCCTCGTTGTGATCATCAACGAGTCCTCCCACATACACTGATTCATTGATACACAAATGTGAAGAATAATTAGTCCCCAGGGTACCCCGGAGACATTTCCTATATACTCACATACACATAACAAATCATATATGACATGGGACTCACACATATGATAAAGGTGTCTACTAGTAGCAAATAATAAAAGTAAGCCTAGACAAACATTACTTAATGGTATCATTTAATCACATATTTTCATGACATAATAATTTCCTAAACATAATTTTGAAAATATACATATTGTTGTGATTCAAGTTTTGAAAATAGTTTAGTATATTTACCATCCAACAAATCCAAAGCAAATAAATTCTTCACGAATCAAATGATCCAAAACTTAAACTAAATCAACATATTCACATATAAATCAAACTAAAAATATCATCTTAGGACTGAAATTAGGGCTATCGAACAATCCCCCTAATTGAAAACTCAAAATTAGAGTTAACCAATGCTGTTTTGAAATATGTACAATGTTCAGTTACAATTTTTAGTAAATTGTAAATAATTTGAAAAATTATGAAAATTTCCAGAAACACAATACACATAATATTTCACACATAAATTTTTTTTGAATCAAATAAAATCCGAAAGTGCCCTAACCAAATTTAGTTTTTGAAGCATTTTGGTTTGTCTTTCAATAGATAGCCCAGAATATGCTTTAATTCGAAATTGTTTTAATATTCTGTAGGCCTTGATTTCACTTAAAATTTTGCAAAAGTAAAATAAACTTATTCAAAAGTTAGAAATAAAATTTTGATAGGAAAATAAAGCAAATAGGTATTTTAAAAATATTTTCATATTCGAATTCACATATGCTATTTGGTGCTAAAAAAATTCAATACGTTGAATAAGAAAAATCATAACTTTTAAAATACGATTTTAAAAATTCTAAGATTTTACAATGTAATACCTAATATGTTTATAAACAATTGTATAAATTTTGAAAATTTTTAGAGAAGTAAAACTTAATAAGCATGTTTTAAAACTAGACAATGTGCAGAATATTACAAAATTTCAACACACTTTTCTCCAAAAAAAAAAAAAAAAAAATCTATAAAAACTCATATGCTTATGATATTTTTATGAAACCAATTTTATTTAAAGATCAGAAGGTCTAGTTTTCAAGATAAAATGCCATGATATCAAACCAAACACATGCGCAACTTATAATTTTCAAAGTAGATATTTGTTAGTCTATACTTAAATTTCATAAACCAGCACTAAACATAAAAGAAACTGATAAACCAAGGGTTTCTTTTTCTTCCTAAACAATCTTAATCAAATAATTAATTCTCTAAATGTTTAAATAAAATACATAAAAAAGAATATGATAACAAACATTATAAAGCCTTCTTGATTTCCAAACTAAATTTTCTTTCAAAACCCTAGTAGAAGTTATTTGTCAAGAGCAAATAATTTAAAAAAAAAAAAAAAAAAAAAAAAAGTGGTGTTGAACTTTTAATGAAGAAGGTAAAAAGGTTTTTATAGAGTGTAGTTTTCTATTCTTATCAAATCACCTTACCCTTTTTAAATAAATAAATTAAAAAATTTAATCCAATTAGAAAACCTTATCAAATAAAAATTCTTATAAAAATATAACTCCTACAAATTTAAATATCGTTTTTTCTAAACAAAATATCATTAATTTAGTTTTCTTTAAATGTGTAGGTAATAATTTGGGTGTTACAATCATTCTTGCTAGATTTTACGAAAAATATGCCATAATCAAAATTAAAGAAAAATTAATATTAAAAGTTAAAATTTATCTTTAATTTATGTTCCAAAATAACCAAAAAAATATATATAAATATAAATATAAAAAATAAAATCAAGATGATGATGACTCTTCTTCATCTTGTTTATAATATATTTCTTCCTTCAGAACGTCACCTAGTAGAACAAATTAGTGAAAAATTAAAAATTAAATTGATAATTACAAATAATATACATAATGTAATAAAATTTATAAGTATTTGCATACCTTGAAGTGGAGCCCATATCCAATTTTGCACACACATTAATGCTTCCAATGTGTCCAGATGCAATCTCCTATGATGTGCACTCAAGAATCTATCCCTAGTACTAAAAACGGACTCAGAAGCCACTGTAGACATAGGAATGGCTATAATGTCTTTGGCAATTTTAGCCAAAATCGGATATTTCCCTTTGTTTCCTTTCCACCATGCCAAAATATCTAAGTCAGGAGAATTATCTTCAATTCTTTCATCCAAATATTTCTCTAACTCTGATTTGTTTAAACCTATAACTTATTCAAACTTACACTTATATTGTTGAAATTCAGCATCATCCTCACACCTAATAACATTAGTAGAATGAACAATAGAAGAATCGCTAACTTGTTCAATTGAAGTTGCATCCACATATTTCTCCTTACACTCTTTTATCAACTCCTTTATAAGTTTAAACACATTTTCTTGTTGGCGATTTGCATTGCAGCATCTTAGACTTAGGATCTAAGAATGCTGCAACAGCTATCACACCAAGTATATTACTCCAATACTCTTCAAATTTGGTAATCATTCTCTTTGTCATTGTTTGTATTGGAATATAAGGAGAAGTAAGCCAACCATTCAATCTATTCCTCATTTCGCATATCATTGGAAACATTAGATTAAACATGGGGTATTTTGTAACTAAAATGTTGGAAAACAATTAAGTAAGAGCTATAAGTATTAAAATATTAATTATTCTTTTAGAAAAAATAAATACCTGAAAAACATTTTATTAATTTGTAGAAGGATAGCAAATGCTCCACCATTATTGTTGTTAATTCTCATTTTGAGTCATTCAACAAACACTTATATTGTGACTCATGTTGTTGGACACCAACACAAACATCCTTACACATCAAGGCCATTGAATGCATGAAATAGGTGAAATTCCATCAAGTAGGACAATTAAGCACAAGTTTTTGTCATACTTGGTTTTCAATTGATTTGCTACAAACTCAAATGCTTCAATTTCTTAGGTGGCTATGCAAAAGCAAACATTGTCTCTAATCTTCTCAATATCATCCACAGTCACTTGTAACCCATCTTTCACCACCAAATTCAAAATATGCACACAACATTGCATATGTAATTGATTCAAATGCTTCAATTCTCTTAGGTGATGCTATCCAGTAGCAAACACTATCTTTTTTGCAGCTCTTTGGAAAAACGGTTTAGGTTTATACTCGAACCTCATTATTGCGGCATAGATCAGTTCTGAAGACCCTGTCCATTTTGCCGAGCTTAAATTTGATATTGGTAATTGAAAAAACTTAAGAGGATTGAAACTAACTTTTCAAATATTTTAATTCTTTGAATATTTTTAGGTGTTGCTAGTGGCACAATACAAATGTCTTAAATGCAGATTGTTATGAGAAGTGCACTGATTTGAAAAGCCTGAACTTAAGTATTTGAAGTAATTTGAATTTTGAAATTATAAGTATTTGAAATAATGACTTGTTTGTTTACAATACTAATTATTTTTATCAAACGATCCATTATATTTTACTGTCCTTGAGGTTTCCAATTACAGATAGAGCTTTCAAATATATAATTGATCACTAAGATACGAAATATAATGTCCTGGCAAAAGGACCGTTTATGACAATAGGGACACAAACTTTTTAATACTGAAATATTTAAGGTTCAATAGAATAAGATTCAAGTCACATTATCAATATTATGATATTTATGAATTTATCTTCGGAGTTTTATCAAATAGCTAAATGAATACAATTTTTTCTTGTTTTGATACTCAAAGAAGTTCATATTGTTTAGATGGAAGATATGTTGTAACATAGGGTGCATACACAAAATAACAGAGGAGCCCCTGTTACCATTCTTTGATTGATTGATTTTCAGCAATTTTAAATCCAATCCATTTAAATTCTAGATTCATGAAATATATGTAATGGGTCAACCTCAAAACTAATCTTGTGTAACAAACTATATAAATATATATATATATATATTGATATAAAATGCTAAAATGGGCAAAATATACAAGTCATGTAGAAAAGGCCCACAAAGGTATTTTGAGTTCCTTTCCTATTGTTTTCTTTTGCATCTTGTAGGACAGAGCATTGTTAAATTTATTTTAATTGTCCAATTTGCAGAAATATTAAATATATATATATAAACCAAAGTCATTATGACCATGCTATCAAATACTAATCAAAGTTGCTTATTATTTCTATGTATAGGTGGAATCTACACGGTTTTGAGAATTTTTAATGTACACTGACTAAATCTTTTAATGATTGCATCGGTCTAATCATTTATATTCATGAACCGGAATCTCATACAACCAATGTTTTTGTTTTTATCCTTGTGTTCACAAAATGTTAGAATGAGTCTAAATTGTTGTATTATCACCAATAAGTAACTTAATAAACCATCAATATAGACGGATTCCATCTACAATTGTTTGTATGTTTTATACATATAAGCAAGAAATCATTAATTTTTTTTATTTGTCTTTAGTTTTAAATGCCCTTGAACTTTAATCAAACAAAAAATATATATCTTTTATTATTTCTTTTTAGGGTTAACATAAAAAGATAAGAGTAAGGGGCTTCATTAGAATCTGTTTATATTTTACACTTACATAACTACTCTACAAACTACAGTACAACATGAGGTAGTTCTTTGTATTTTTGTTTAATTATGAAAGTGGAACTCAAACTCCTCTCACAAGAATATTATTGAAGAATGATTTCATTCGCATTGTTATACATATTTTTATATAATGTACAAATTATTTAATAATCTATTTATGATTATAATCAACTTTCCTGCATTACAAAAAAATAAAAATACATAAAACCACTTGCAATTTATTTTCTTTTTCATTTATACGGATTTGTTTAATGATTCGTGTAACAATTTCCTCAATTCCTCCAACAAAAGTCGATGGCACACCCACATTTTGGTTTCCAAAGTTCAAGCTTCAATAAAAAGGAGCTAGACCGGTCTCTGTTGCTTGCTTTCGGTGTACAACAATTTTTACCTTTCTGTCTTCTATTTTATTGTCTCTTTGTTTGCTTCTATTTGAAAATAAATAAATAATTCACTTGGAGTGTTTTAGAGAAGTGCGTGGCTTGACAGATACCTATTAAAAATCATATTTGAAAACATTTCAATGGTTTTTTTCCCCATTTTCTCCCCTGCTTATTTGTTTAAGATATGTTTATATTTTATGCTAATTATTTTCTGTATATTTTTGAAAACATCTAATGAAATTGCAATAATTGTAATTTATGGAAGAATCTTTGCACTTGGAACTCAATTCCTCTTAGTAACCAGCATTTACAATCAACTTTGGAGAATTCTTAATGATTGCTGCAACTTGATATTAAATTTAATTTTTCTGTGTGCTTGACACTGTAGCAGGACAGAGTAGTGATAACCTAATTTCGATCATCTGCCAATCAATCTAGAACATATTTTCATTTGTTTAAATAAATACAAACAGTATGTTTATTATATGATAATATTGGTGGTCGTTGGGGTCCACTTGCAGTTTTCAATCGGATTTGTTTATTGATTCATGATAAAGTAAATAAATAATCCTCAACTAGCCCAACAAAAAGTTAGTGGCGCATTCTTTGTATATTCACACCATTCAAATTTTGATAATAGTGCAAGTCACTATCCCACCAAAAAGTATGTTTATTATATGATAATATTGATGTTTGTTGGAGTCCACTTGCAATTTTCAATTGTATTTGTTTATTGATTCATGGTAAAAATTCAATTTCCTGAACTAGCCCTGCAAAAGTTGGTGACACTTTCTTTGTGTTTTAATTGTTTTCTTGTGCCTCTTTGTTTGCTTTTAAGATTTGATACAAATTTAAAAAGTAAAATGGAATGCTTTTAGAAAGCAAAAGGTACATGTTTATCTAAAATATTTGAAAGTACTTCCATAGTTTAATAAACTTCAAGAAGGTTCTTCTTATGTTCTCCCATGTTTAATATAGATTAATTGAAACCGTTTATCATTTATGGAAGTCATAATGGAATTTATTCCAAAACTAATAATATCATAATTATAGATCTAAATTCAAATTTTAAAGCTAAGTTCATCATCTAATTGACAATGAAAACGAGTTTATTTGTATTGAATGATGTCATGATTCATGGCAACAATATGTTTTAATTGGTAATCTTGATCAAATTCAACTTGGCAATTGCTAGCACAAACTTGAAAGTCCTGCTTTCTTATCACTGTAAGAGATTTTAAAACTGGCCAGGCAGGGTAGCATCTTTTAGTTTGGAACTTGGTTTCTCTAAGTTCGTCAGCATTTGGAATCTACAAACAACCTAGACATTTCTTAATAATAATTGTACATTAATAACTAATTAAACTTCACTTGGAGTCTTGACAGCATCGCCCTTCTCTTCGTTCTCACAAGATACTCATACTAATAAGACCAACTATGTTTCAATTTGTTAACTAAGGTAAATAAATAGATAAATAACGTTCACAACAAGTATTAATCAAATAAGCTTATGCACCATTTCAAATATCTTGTACATCGCTTGAAATTTGAATAAAAGAGTCAATTGCCTTTATATTTTGATAGGATCAACAAGGTTCGACTAAGTTTCTTAGTAAAGATTTAACAAGTTCATTAGTCATAATAAAACTATTAAATGTGTAGTTAGAGTGATGTACTTTCCCGCGCGTTTTTGTTAAGTGTATGTATACGCCAGCTGCATCTTAGAATGCGCCTTTAAAAATTTCTCATGATTATTTTAGTTTGATAGTCACCAATTTGAATTAAAAATTAATTTCAATGAATATTTGTTTTATTCACACGGCATATTGGACCGAGTCACCTCTTGTGTGTTATGTCAGCAAGGTCATTGTTTCCTGGAAAAAATGAACAAAAGTAAAAATATTTTGCTAGGATACTGTCAAACAATTCTTGATTCAGAGAAATCCAATTTAATTACATTTTTCTATAATCACACTACAACAACATGGATCTTGCTCTACAATCTCTCCGTGACAAATGAACTTTCATCACAATTGCTGCCAACAACCTTTAGCTGGAATCTTGCTCGATGACAAAGAATATGAGACAAAACTACTAATATTTCCATCCTACCTCAACTTTAAGAGTAATAATATTATAATAGGTGCTGTCCACATGGTTTTTAAATGACCGAAACACAAAAAAGAATCTTGCCTTTTTACCAATAATGAGCATTTTGTATGTATTTGTGTGGTATCAACTTCAACGTTCGTATATCTTATAATTGTACATCTTTTTATTCTTTGTAATTGTATGTATTTGTATTGCATCAACTTCAAAATTTACAAAATCTAGTTTTTAAATTCGACTTAGCAGCTTAAAATTTATACGTTAAAGGTCACAAAATGTGACTTCAACTTTACGCGATTAATGTTAGTACTAATTCTTATAGGCGAGTGTACATAACTGTAATAGATATATGTCCTTAATTAAACTGGTGTTATAAACAATGAAAGTCTCAGAAATATTCATCCACAAAAGAAATTCAGATCCAAATCATCATTACAAACTTCAATTATTGATGTCAAATGGCAATGGTGCCCACACGGTTTCTTTTTGAAAGAAGTAGCCACACGGTTATTGATGCATATGAATTTCTTTTTTTGAAATACCAAGTCTTTACAAATTACGAACCCAAATTTCAATCCTATTAAACTAACGATAAATGTTAGATTGCATAAAAAATTAGCTAAACTCTTATGTGAGTTATGAATTATTCACACTATATAAGTTAGTTATCTTATTATTTGTATTATATTGATATTTCATACAATTTATATATTACATAAAGTTTTAAATAACCTAATATTACCTATCACAAAACCACTCAATTTAATTAAAAGAATTATGATAATAATATGTGTTTTTTACTGATGCTTATTTCTTACTTCTGTTCTTACAATGGTAATCCACAATTTTACGAACATCAAACATCTTTCTACAATTCTACTTCACTTTTTCTTCGGATAATCATCATCTTTAAGAACAGGTATGTCCTGCAAATAAAAAATATCATCATTGAAATTTCAAAATATATATATATATGTCATCATTGTAATGTGAACTGGTGACTAATATGAACCATAAACTTTCCACAAATATATTTGACCACATGATTCATAAAAGTCCAGAACGGGCCAATAGTTGTCAGAGCAAAATTATTAATGATGATTCCATATAGTGGTAGGATCCACATCAATAATGGTTGAAAATTAAATCAGTTTTAAGCAGGTAATTGACCAGACCAGTTTCTCTTGCATTTCTCTCAGAGTTTTTCTGTTGTTTCTCTGTTCCGACAAACTAAAAAGAATCAAAAACCATCCCAATGGCAGAGCTTGTTCTTTCTGCTGTTCTTCCTGTGTTGTTCGACAAACTGACATCTCGTGAAATGCTTGAGTTTGCAACTCAAGAGGGTGTACGGTCAAAGCTTAAGAAATGGGAAAAAACGTTAAAGATGATTAATGCACTGCTCATTGATGCGGAGGAGAAGCAGCTGACGAATGGAGCTGTGAAGATGTGGTTGGAGGATCTCCAAGACTTGGCTTATGATGCGGAGGACATCTTGGATGAGTATGCTACTGAGGCTTTGAGTAGAAAGTTGAAGATTGAAGAGCATCAGGCTACCACTAGCAGGGCTCGGAAGCTCATGCCTGCTTGTTGCATTGGTTGTACTCCACATGCTTCATGGTCTGATGTCAACATGCGCTCGAAGATAGATGGTATTACTAGCCGGTTGCAAGATCTCTGCAACCAGAAAAATGAACTTGGGTTGATTGAGATTGCTGGAGGGAAATCGACCGCTTCATGTCAAAGACCTGCCACTACATGTTTGCCCACCGAACCTGCTGTTTATGGGAGAGATGAAGACAAAGACAAAATACTTGAACTGGTATTGACGCATGAAACAGGTCAAGCCAACTTTGGTGTAATTCCCATCGTGGGGATGGGAGGAATGGGCAAAACAACGATTGCTCGGTAAGTTTACAACGATGAGAAAGTGAACCATTTCAACCCAAAAGCATGGGTATGTGTCTCTGACGATTTTGATGTCTTAAGAATCTCGAAGGCAATTCTTGAGTCGATTACTTCCTCATCATGTGATATGAAAGAGTTAAATACAGTGCAAAATCAATTGAACGATGCATTAAAGGGGAAAAGGTTCCTAATAGTCTTGGATGACGTTTGGAGTGAGAATTATGATTTATGGGAAAACCTAAAGGCTCCTTTTATGGCTGGAGCAGCTGGCAGCAAGATCATTGTGACAACCCCGAGCACTAAAGTTGCAGCTACTATGCGACCACGTGAACATGAACAATATGACTTGAAAGGTTTATCAAATGCTGATTGTTGGTCGATGTTTATGGCACATGCATTTTATAACAGAGGTATCAATGACCTTTGGAATTTAAATATGATTCGTGAGAAAGTTGTTCAAAAGTGCAAAGGGTTGCCCATGGCAGCAAAGACTCTTGGTGGTCTTTTATACTACAAAGAAACAGAAGCTGAGTGGATGGATGTATTAAACAGCCAAATATGGGATCTAAAAGACAACATTCTTCCGGTGTTGAGATTAAGTTACCTTCACCTTCCATCATATTTAAAAAGATGTTTCGCCTATTGTGCAATTCTTCCGAAAGATTACGAGTTTGAAGAAAAGGAACTTATTTTCTTGTGGATGGCAGAAGGCTTGATCCAAAAATCAAGAGATGGCGAGCACCTAGAAGGTTTGGGAGGCAAGCATTTTTATGATCTATTATCAAGGTCAATATTTCAAAAATCAAGTAGCAATACTTGTAAATTTATAATGCATGACCTTATTAATGATTTGGCTGTAAAGGTTTCTGAAAAACTAAGTTTTAGGTTGGAAAATGAACTGCAGTCCCAAATATTTGAAAAGAGTACTCGATATACTTCTTATTTATGTGACTATTACAATCACATAAGTAAATTTGCAGTCCTCAACGAAGCCAAGCAATTAAGGACGCATTTGACAGTGCCACCAATAAAGTATAGGTATGTAGGGTGTTACATTAGTAACACAGCTATTTTAAGTTTATTGTCAAGGTTTAAAAAGTTGAGGGTGTTATCATTATAAAGTTATCATATTGTTGAAGTACCTGATTCAATTGGAGGCTTGAGACTTCTTAGATATCTTAACCTATCTGATACTCATATTAAAAGTTTGCCCGAATCTCTAAACTCAATGTACAATTTGCAAACTTTGATACTAAGAAATTGTTGTAAATTTTTAAAGTGGCCAAGCAGTATGGGAAATTTAATTAATTTACGTCATCTTGATATTTTAGGTGCATCTTTAGTAGAAGAAATGCCAATGGGAATAAGAAAATGGGTGTGTCTCCAAATGTTATCTAACTTTATTGTGTGTAAGGATTCTGGATCTAAATTGGAAGATTTGGAGGATTTAAAATCACTTTGTGGAGAACTTCACATTTCAAGATTGGAGAGTGTGACTAATTTTCAACATAAGAGAAAGATGTTATTAACAAATAAGAAAGACCTAAAAGTGCTTTTACTAGAATGGGGATCTAGATTTAATGCATCAAGTGATGAGGAGATGGACAAAAGATTACTTGATATGCTTCAACCTCATCAAAATCTAGAAAAACTCACGATAAAATGTTATGGTGGCAAAACATTTTCCTCTTGGGTTGGAGATAGTTCATTCTCTAAGATGACAGTGCTAAAATTAGAAGATTGTAAAAGATGCACATCCTTACCTTCACTTGGATTGTTAGGCTCACTTAAAAGTCTCACTATCAAAGGTATAAAAGAATTAGAAAGCATCAATTCCACATTTTATGGCCACTCTCAAAATCCTTTTATATCTTTGGAGATTCTTTGTTTTGAAAATTTAGAAAAATGTGAGTCTTGGGACCCTATCAAAGAAAATGAGAGTTTTCCTTGGCTTCAAGAATTTTCTATTGTAAACTGCCCAAAATTCTCTGGAAGATTACCCAACAAACTTTTTTCATTGAAAAAGCTTGTCATTCGCGAATGTGAGCAGTTAGTGGTTTCATTAGCAAACATGCCAAAGTTATGTGAACTAGAGCTTAACAAATGCAAGAAGATCATGTGCACTAGTTCAACTTGCTTAGAGTCATTAGAATATATGACTCTTTCAAATATTTCAGATTTTGATAATTTGTCAAGATAAGAACTTAAGAAAGTTCAAAATCTGAAAATCGAGGGTTGTAAAGAACTCATAGAATTGTGGAAGAATGAGATTTTTACCCTCACAACTTTACTTGAGGGGATTAAACAAAAAAATGTATATGTGGAAGAATTGAGAATTAAGAGTTGTGATTCTCTAAATTTCATTTTTAGAGGACAATTACCTCAATCTCTAAAGAAGCTTCATATAGAAGAATGTGAGAAATTGCAATGTTTGTTGGGTGATATTGAGGATACTAGTACTTCAACATCTTCAGCAGCGTTTTCACTTCCGTCAAAGGAAGTGAATGCCAACACATCTCATCTCGAAGACTTGTACATAGGGCGATGTTCGTCTCTCACTTGCCTACCATCAATAGATCAACTTTCTACCACACTCACAAGTCTCCATGTTTCTAACTGTCTAAAGCTCATAACTTTGTCAATGACAGGTCATTTACCTATTGCACTCAAACGTCTTTCAATTGAGTTTTGCTCAGAGCTTACTACCCTATTACCGAAAGGCCAATTTCCTGAGACTCTTGAAATCCTATGTATAAGGGATTGTGAAAAACTAGAGTCTATAGTTGAGAAATTTCATAATAATCAAGTTCTTTACGAAATTCAAATATTTAGGTGTCGGAATCTCAAATCCCTTTCAGAGGGTCTGGAAACTCTTACCAATCTCAAATCCCTTCTAATATCAGATTGTGGAGGTTTAGCTTCCTTTCCAAAAGGAGGGTTCCCTGACAATAATTTAAGTGTTGAACTCAATAAATGTGAGATGTTAGAAGCCCTATCCAGTGGAATACACACTCTCTCCTCTTTAGAAATATCGGAATGTCCAAACATATCCTTGTCTGAAGAGGATCTGCCCACCAAACTTACATGGCTTAAAATTTCAAGTCTTAAACAATATAAACTGCTCACGGAAAGGGGGTTCCACAATTTCACCTCTCTAACACACCTCGGCATTTTTGGAGGGCAGGATGGAGAGTCTTTCCAAGAGACGCACATGGAAATTACTTTGCCCCCCAATCTAACTAATCTATGGATTTGTGATTTCCTAGAATTGAAATGCCTGCCTTTTAAGGATTTCAAAGACCTTTCCTCTCTTGAGGTGCTGAGAATCCTTTGTTGCCCAAAGCTCACATCCCTTCCAAGCATTCTGCCATCCTCACTTTCGCATTTACTGATAGAGCGTTGGCCAGAGCTCACATCCCTTCCAAGCGTTCTGCCATCCTCACTTAAGGGATTAGCAATAGTGGGTTGCCCATCCCTTAAAGAAGCATGCAAAAGAGATAAAGGAAAAGAGTGGCCCAAGATAACCGACATCCCTTACGTTCACATAGGTCCGGAATGGCCCTCTTCATAAATCAGGTATTCCCAATCATAATTTGTTCTACATAGATAATTTGTTCTCGAGGATTGTATGTCAGCTGCAACAGAATTAGGAACTCATCCAGCTATAAATGTAAGAATACTACTTAAGTAATTGTTTGCTTTCACTATTAATTGAATGGCCAGTTTTTAATATTGGTAACTTGCCCTTACGCTTTGTCGTTAATACTTTCTTTGGTCTTATTTCAGGGGAATGCATATTAAATCCCTTTCCCACATTCAGCTGTTGTCAGTTGATGCAAATTTTCCTACATGACTTCCAGGCTCAAGTGTGCATCCTCTTAGCAAGGCGTTTCCATTTCATCTATTTGCTGCCACAATGAAAGACCACTGGAATGAATAGCTGAGCATTCTTGCTTAGTATCTACTTTTAAAGATACCAGATTATTTCAATTGTGCATATGGAAAGTCTTTTGAGGTTATATACTGATATGATTCCTCATCATATTAGAAGGCTACTTTAAGGGACAGACAATTGCCTTTTATCAAAGTTTGCAAGTTGAATTATGAATCTATTGATTTGGGTTAACTTTTGATGTGATGGTCTTGAGGAACCGATGTGAGGCTTTCAAATTTGTACATTTTTCTAATGATGTTAAGGAGGAAGAAACTATTGTGCAGAATCAGTTCATTGAGACAAGTCCAGGTTTCTAATATGAGTTTAAGTCCCTAAGTAGTTTCCTTCTTCTAGACAAGTCGTTGTTGTTCTGTGTTCTAATTGGTGAAATGTTGCTGAGAGACCTTCTGCTATTGTTGGACTGCATGAGGTGCAGTTTATATGTCGGAATTTTAGTTTTATGGTTTTTTTTTTTTTTATTATTATTTTTTTTAATGGATGAAATATCTATTTATAATTAGGACTAAAATTCTGCAGTTTGAAAGTACTTTGCTGCAAAGTTGTGATGAGGCCACAAGCTTAGGCTGTAGTTCCACATTTTGTCACTTGGAATGCTACAAAAAGAGCTGCTGCAGCTGCATATGTTGGCGTGGAAGCGAGGATCAACATAGATCAAATGGCATCCCTTATTTATATTGTAAATTGGACTGTGCAAGCCCACTGGAGATCTTCGAATATAGTCAATATTAAGCAGCTTCTCTGGCTTCAGCAACATCAATTGAACACAAAGCTGCCATTGCCACCTTGACTTTCCTTGATCATGATAATAGCTGATCCATCCTCATCTTCTATTTCAGGTATTCCCAGTTATAACGGCAAAACACTTGGTCAGACATTCATGATAAACAATTTCTCATTTTTGATTGCTTTAATGGGCTGATCTAATTCTCTGTTTAGTGTTTTAGAATTACTGCTTTGTCTTTCAATTCAAACACTCATTAACTCATATGCATTATTACTTGCTAGGTGGTTTTTCACATTTTAATGCCTTGTTCAACTGTTTAGATGTTTAGATGATGGATCAAGTTGACTAGTTTCAATATTTCTCTACTCTAAAGAGATTGCATTCTACATAGAATATTTGTTGTTAAGGACTGTACGTTGGCTGCAATTGGATCAGGAACTCATCCAAATATAAATGTAAGGATACTAGTTGGTTTAAGTAATTGTTTGCTTTCACTAGTAATTTAATGCCAGTTTTCAATAACTTAGATGGTAACTTGCCCTTATGCTTTGTCTTTAAAGACACTTGCATGGTTGTGATGAGGAGTAGATACAAGGTAACTTTGGTTAAATAAGACATGGCTAATTTTGAGTGTGTGCTATGACTTATTCTGGAAAGTGTTGATAGCATCTACAGATTATAATATTTAACTACCTTTTCTCAAGGTCCGGTTATATATTCACTTTTTGTCCTTCTGGTGAAGGAGTTGTGCCAACTGCATAATTTGGCATGTCAGCCACGAGAGAAAGGAACTCAAACATCATCCCCTTTTTCAAGTCATGGTTTTATGCAAGCCCATCAGAGATCCCAAATTTAGTTGATGTTAAGCAAATTCCAACCCCAAGATGATTAGCTGACGATTATGCTGTTGTTATTGCCTCTAGTATACCTGGTCACAATAAGTATTCTGAGTTTTATATCCTTTCATTTTTAGTTTGTTAATCACTCTTTGAATAACTTAGAGAAATCTTTATGTTGTATGATATTAAGGTTTTCTAATTTCGAATTTGCAGCTATAAATTTTCATAAGAAGTACTTTGCTCCAGACTCTAACTCAATTATGGATTGGAGACTTTTCAAAATTGAAATACGTGCCTTTCAAGGATTTCGAAGACCTCCCCTCTCTTGAGTGCTTGACAATCCTTCGTTGCTCAAAGCTCTTGATTAAGTAGTTGTTATTGCCTTTTTTTTTTTTTTGGTCTCTCTTTAATTGAAAGCAAAGGACTATCTAAATCCTAAAGTAAAGTGATCCTAGTATTGAATGCTTCTTTACCTCACATTGTTTAGTTAAATTGTTGCAGGTGAAATGACAGGCATTCTCTAGGTAAAGATATTAGAAAGTAAATCTATGAAAGTTGGGTTGCAAGTAACATGTTGATCAAATTCCCCATATCACAAAGCAGCTTCAAAAGACAGGGACAATTTATTGATATCAACATTGCAAGTTTTACCATTGATTTGCCTTAACTTTGATCGTATTGTCACAAAGGTTGAGGTACCAATATTCAAACTACATGTTTTAATTGATGTTATTA
The DNA here is from genome assembly GCA_019925255.1 of Litchi chinensis. NCBI lineage: Eukaryota > Viridiplantae > Streptophyta > Magnoliopsida > Sapindales > Sapindaceae > Litchi > Litchi chinensis. The sequence goes on along the minus strand of CM034462.1, from coordinate 6,974,740 downwards.
TACAATGTTGTCTATCCATCTTTCAATAGAAAGCAGGATTTTCTTCAAATGTAATTAAATTTGCTGCTTATCACTATGAAATTTGGTCATCTCTAAAGCAGTGTTTTCTTATCTTCTGCTAAAGACTGGATTTTGCTTCTATTTTCAGTTCCTGAGTTGTTATCGTTTCTTTGGTGTTGAAAATGCTGGTTAGAGGAGTTTTCAGCTGTGCTGGCAGACCTGAGGTAGAATATATATACTGGAATTTTGGTTTTACATATTTATTCAAAGAATCTTAGAAGATGCTGCTACTATTTGATATTAATGGAGAGTAAGTCGCTGTCATTTTGGTCACAGTTCTGCTGTAGAATTATGAGGAGGCTGCAAGGTCCGGTTCTAGTTCCATAATTTGTCTGTCTTGCTAGGAAAAGAGTTGCTACAACTGGACCCTTTGGCATATAAACAACGAAAACCAGCCCTTCTTTCAAGGAAAAGTGGAAGATTTGATTTTATTATTGGGATACAGCAACCGGAAGATATTCATTAAAATCTATGTTCAACACTTATTGTTCGTGTCTCTCATATTATCATGATGGAAATGTGATGGTTGATTAGTTGGCATCTTATAGTCTTCCTTTGTCTCAAGATATGCGGAGTTTGCTTTTCAGTATCCACAATTTTGTACTGTTTTGTTAATTGAGATTGTTTAGGCTTGGTATTGTTTTGGTTGATTGTTGGGATTTGGTTTTATATCTGCCACTAATGTTCATTGTTCATTTTCTTTAATTTAATATAGAGAGTCAGTTTGAGAGGGTGTGTGCACATGATAGGCAGACTTGTTGGGTGCCAACATAGTTGGAATGCTTCAAGTTTTGTTTGATGCAACTCCTCTCTTGCTTGACTTTTCATAAACTACATGATGTCCAAATTCTTATATTTGTATTAAATTTTCGGAATGACATTGTTGATATAGTATAAAATGTATAGATGTTGTTTGTTTTTGTCTAAAAGTTTTGAGCATATAGCAAGATTTTTTCAATTTATTAAATTATGTTAGTTAATATTATTTTATCTACTAATGAAGTCAAAAAGTTGATTGCTATCAACTGTAGGAGTTTGAACCATGTGTTAGTTTTATGTTATTGAGTTAAATTTTTTTTGCTGTTAATTTCTTACTCTATCAAAGAAGTTGTATAGGTCCAAAATTTACTAAATTGTGTTCAAATTATGTAGTAAGTTAGTAAAAAATATGGAATTTGAGAAAAAAAAAATGAACCATTAGGCATTAACAATGTAGAAATAGTTTTGTGGCCCAATAAATAAAGTTATTTATTTCTAGTATCAAACAAAACCAACCTTGTTTTTATCCATTTCACTTAAGTGAATAATTTATATGTAATGTTGTACATAAAATATTTTACATATATAAAATTTTTGTTAATCAAAACATTTCACGCACGTAAATATTCCACATGTTATGTTGTACATGAAATGTTTCGAAGAGTTAAAAATGATAAAATAAACTATTAAAGTTTCATTGTAGACTAAAAACGAATAAATTTTATTTTTACACTAAAAACGATTATTATTATTATTATCAATTGGACTTAAAGTGAATTTACCTCTTTTAGTATAATTCTAATGGTATCATATTTTCACTTCTTTTGTCAAAACACAAAACCATGCAATAGTCTTCTTGTGTTTTATCTTTGTTATGTTCACCAAGTTCTACTACTAGTCATAATGCTTCTTATAAGGACTACTTCAAATTCACTCACATAAATTTCACATTCTTTGTTAATGTAATATGCAACTGTGAGATGGAAGATATAAATGAATGAATTCTCCAAGTATAAACACAAGACAATCATCATTCCAAAGTTTTAAAAAGAAAAAAAGGGAGGATAGAGATCAGTAGGATAAGACAAATTCATTTTTGAAAGATTCTAAAGGACGATTAAGAGACATCTTTCTACACAAACTGTTCCGGTTGATCGTAACATAAACAACTATTTGAAAGAGTAATCAGTAGCTGTAATCATCAGTATCCACTAATGTGTTAATGATGACACATTACACTAGTTAGACGAAGCATCTCAAACATGCCATCAAATTCATGGATTAGGTATAGCTTTAATGTGCAGTGTAGAGGATCCTTGTCATAAGGTATATAAGACAGCAAGGTTGTTCACATTGGACCAAGGAGAAGATCTCAAAAGGGAATGACATATATACCCAACTGAATATCATTCTATAAAAGAATGTACTTATCATTTATATGTCACTAACAGTAAGATAGTCAAACAAATTCTCCGGAGATTACTTAAACTACAAGAAAAGGAAACTCTTCCCAACTGATGTAATAATTATACATATCCAATTGTGTTTGGAACTATGGAGTTATAATGCTCACCGAAACCAAATGTATGTCGATGGTATGATAGCATGATACTGGCATTAGATAAACCAGACTTGCCATCAGATTTGTACCCCTTTCCCATTTCCCCATCAGGGAATGAACCTGAATATGTCATTATACACTTTCTCAGGCAGCGAGTTAAAGCTCATAGCTCTAGCTCCCCTCCCCATGCTGCAGTTGATTCACCTTCTTTACAGTAATTCTCAAATATCTCTACCTGTGAACTTTCGGAGTCATCGTTTATCATATTTTCAGACAGGTAAATGGGTAGGAATTCAGATGCATGATCCCTCATCTATGCAGCCACTATTTCTTGAAGCTTTTGGTATGTATAAGGAGAAGAACCTCCTGAAAGATGAGAAAACTGATCCTCAACAGCTCGACAGAGACAATGCCCATCTGGCTTCATTTCGTTAACAGTCAATCCAAGAGGTTCAAGCTTCTTTTGCAATTCTTCATCTTCAACCATTCTATCACTTACAATATTGCTCTGCTCTTCTTGAATTCTATCACTTACAAGATTGCTTTTCTCGTTTCCATTAGTAGTGCTATAGCCTAACGAAGAAAATTCTCTAAGCTTGGCATAAATTTTAGATATCTCCTCCTCCACCTGCTTCTTCTGAGCCTTCTGTTCAGCCTTGCTACCTTTAGCTGCTGCCTTTTCAGTTCAACTTCCTTGTTCTGCAGCTGTGCTATTTCTCTCCTGCATACACAAGGAAAAGATCATGTCAAGATGAAGTATGAAAGTTCAATAATATAAAATAAATATTGTCAAGGAAACAAACCACTATTATCATTGATAGCAGTAAAAAAGCACCTCAAGCACATGTAAATGAGCAGAAACCTATTGACACTTCTTTTTGTAATCATATGACTACTCAAATGCAAATCCTAGAGCGAGTGTAAAACAATTCTACGGCCTCTACAAGAAATCTCACCAACTAAAGAAGGAGGTATTGAGAAAAAAGCTACTAGCAAGTTACAAATTTGGGGTGTGGGGAAGAGAAAATTTATTATTAAAAAATATATCACTTAAATATCCACGAAAATAAAATGACGGTAGCATTATTCTCCATCTTTCCAAAAGAGGCAAGTTTAAGGATTTACACAACAATCGACTTCATTTTTACGTGACATATGTTGAATTAAAATTTGTCTAAAGAGACTCCAAAGCTACTACTGTACTGTCTGAAATTGTAGATGCTCTATTGTTGTTTCATAAGATGCAAGCTTTTGCTGGAAAGCTTGCTGCTGCATATGTTTTTGTTTTGTAATTTTTTTGTTATGGTCCATGTGTAATGCTTAGTTCAATGGTTAGTGGTGTTAAGTGAGATTTGATAGTTCATACACTATCAGAAATGGGTTGCTGCACTCATTGTTTTTTGACAGCATTGCTTAGCTGTTTTACACCTTGTAACTGATATGTATATTGCCTTCTTGGAAGATGAAAAAAATAGGAATTGTCTTTCTCTCTGTATGTGTTATGCTTGCTGCTTCAATGGTTTATGTCTGTAAGTTTCTATGTTTATGGTATGTTGATGTACTGACATTTTTAACAACATTTATGACTCTGCCTTTGTATTAACTACCAAGCATCTTAGAAATCTCTGCAAGATTAGATTGATTTCATGGAATGGAAAATATCTCAAAAACGAAAACCCAAATTGATATTCATGTTAATGCAAATAAAGCAAAAGAATTGCTGTGAATAAATTCAAAGTTAAAGAAAGAATTTAACTTTCATTGATCAAATCATTCAATCTCATAGTCTAATAGATCATTATTTTTGAAAAATTAGACAAGAATAAAGATAATCTTATAATATAATGAACATCTTGTACTTCATAAAAACTGGGGGCAATATAATCCTTTAAGGGCTGTCCTATCCAACTATCAAGCATTAAGAAACGTTTCTGCTGTGGACGATTATCATAAAAGGTTCCTAACTTATCATAAAATTCACATTCTGGAATTTTAGGATTATTCCTTGGATGAAATACTTTTATGCATACTTTTTCCGGTTTATCTACACCAAACTAAAATCTATTCTTGTTTATACATGCTGGCTAAGAGTGTGCCCAGTGCAACATCATAGGCATAAACTGATCTATATTTCATGGAATGGCCAGAAACCCATCATCTTTGTAGGAACACAGAGAGACACAGAACTTATTGTGTAGCTTGGAAAAGGACATGTTGCCTTTGCCTAGACAGCATTTCATCACGAGTTTCCTGCTTCTTTGAAGATGCATCACTAGAATCTCGTTCAGATTGTTTGTCCTCTATTTCTTGAGGATTTTCCATTTGAACCCCAAAAATTACAACTGATAATACAGAAAAGATCATAACAACATTCCAAAACAATTGATGACAAAGATATCCGACCTAGAAGTCAATGAGTAACTTAAATCGTAAAGAAGAAAACTGAATTTGTAAAGAAATCAACATCAAGCCAAAATTGCATAGAAACTTGTAAACAAGTGAACCTTCAAATTTCAAATTCCTAAAATTTCCATAATTAATTAAGGTCTAATGAGAGAACCAAAACCCAAAATTTCTATAAGCATTGATTATAGAATGAAAAAAGGCTAACGATTCCTCAATCTAAATACAACAAAACCAAATGTTTACTATCAAGTTTTAGTGTTGTTGATAGCTTATCTGAGTTGTTGGGAACTTCAATCAGTATGTCAAATGAAACAGAGATTTATTTTGATTTTAGTGCACTGTTATTGACGCTAATAGGACCTAAACAGGAAAATTCCATTTGCTGATAGATTGATAGTGCACTGTTTTGGTTTTCTCTCGATAGACCTGTAACTAACCAGTGGACTGTATTTTAATGCCTGAAGTTGGATAGTATGAGCCTTACATAAGGACTATATTGCCCACAATTTTATGACATACAAGAAGCTGAATGAATAATGACGCTATCATCTTCATTGTGGTCGATCTAATTAACTGCATCTTCAGAAGTAATGATCTATTAGACTATAAATTGAATAGTTTCATCAACGAATATTAGATTTTTTCTCAACTTAGAACAGTTCTTGCGTTTTATTTTTCATTAACATGAACACAATTTTGGGTTGTCATTTTTAAGATAGTTTCCATTCCATGAAAATCAGCTTAATAATCTTGCACAGCTGTTATATGTATTTTTCAGACTCATTAATTGAGCTGGTAAAAGTCCAATTTAGGCCCATTTCAGACCCAATAAGAAGGCCCAATAAGGTCAACCCAGTCAAAGCTCATCAGACGAGGCTCAGATATCAACTCCAAGCCCAGCAGAAGGTACAGCTCATCTCAGTATCCTGCCAGCTCGCTATAATGAGCTCGTTTCACAGCTCATCTCATGCACAGCTCGTCTCCCAGCGAGCTCGAGCTCAAGACCGCCATAGACACGTCAGCTCGTCCAAGAGCGTAATAAATACAGCATCTTCCAGAACAGGCAGTTGCCAAGTTCAACCATGATTCTCTCTCCGAATATGGTAGTTACCCAGCCAAACCATGATTTCTTTATCAGATATGGAAGTCTATTCAAAATCAAATACAAATCAACTTTATCTCGAGATAATTACAGTAGTTTCCTGATATTATTCAAATAAATTAGGAAGTATAATTAATGTATAATTCTTTTCCTTATTTTTCCTGATTATTTGGGAAGTGTAATTAATTCAGGATTCTTTTCCTGATTTGCTACAACCAGAATTGTAACACCTCTTTCCCTATAAATAGGGATTAAGATCATTGTAACATCATCAGAAAATAATCAATAATACACTGTCACTCTGCAGAATTTAAGAGACAGACAGTCGTGGACGTAGGCCAATTATTGCTGAACCACGTAAAAGCTCTGTGTTCCTTGTTTGATTCTCGGTTCTTGTTTATGTTCTTTCTTGGTATTTGTGCTTTCTCACATTGATTGCAGGTATTGGGCATTGATTACTCGTCGACTGAAATCCAACATCGACATTTTGGCGCTAGAAGGAGGGCCCAAAATGCAATCTTTTTCATCTCAGTTCATCAATTTCTGACAACATGGCAAGGACCAGAACAAACAGGAATTTTAGAGATGATGACCAGGTGGAGAGCCACATGAACCAATCACAGCAGAACATACAGCCTGCGCAAGACGCAACCATGCATGGTGCAGGCCCGTCCCATGGACAGGCACTCGGTGCTGCGACAGGCATCCCTCCTCTGCCTCATCGTCAAACGGTTCCAATTGCCCCAATAGCCGAAGGGCAGAATGTGCTGATCCAGAGGCAAGAAGCGCTGGAGGATACGGTCAGACAACTCACAGAGGTCGTGAATATGTTGGTACAAACTCAGGTACAGAACATGCCCATTGTTGATGTTCAGGTTCCAAGGCATGTACCCCAGCAGCATGAAGCAATGCAAGTACCTGACAGGCTGGCAAGGGAAGTCCCACGACCTACAGGCTCAGCTCGCTCCTCCAATGCGCGTTCCAGGGCTGGAAGACACCCTGTTCGGGAAGAAAGGGAGGTCGCGCGCCCAGATAGCCTGGTGGTAAGGCTGAGTCAGGGTGGAAATCTGCAAGCAGAAGTTGGACACGATAGAGCCAGAGTTGCAGCTCGGCGACTTAATGATGAGCGCAGACAGGGAAGATCCTATCAGCCTGACGGTCTGTTCGAAGAGGACGAAAGGTATGATCCGGAGCACCCTGCCCCTAGTCATGATCACAGGCGGAGGTACGAGCTCCGAGATCCGCAGGTAGAAGAGCTCCTTCAGAGGGTCCAGCAGTTGGAGGCACGACCTGGAGCCCTGGAGCAGCGTGGATATTATGGGGGAAGGACTCCCTTCACGAGGGAGATTGAGACACAGCCTCTTCCCCCGAGGTTCAAGATGCCAAGCATCCAGCAGTATAATGGGGACAGTGACCCCTATGACCATCTCGACGCCTTCAATGTTCAGATGGACCTGCAGACAGGAAGTCCGATGGTGAAGTGCCGAGTATTCCCAGCTACATTGGGGGTTATTCTGAGCACGTGGTTCAAGAATCTCCCAGCTCGCAGCATAGGAAGTTGGGAGCAGTGCCAACAGAAGTTCGTTGGTCAATACAGGGCGCTAAGAAGACAGCTCGCTCCATCCTGCCACCTAGCCACCATCTTTCAGCGTCAGGGTGAGTCGTTGAAGGAATACATCACCAGGTTTAGACGCGAGGTCGCTAATGTTGAGCATCCGTCAGATGAGAGTATACTGACAAAAATCTCAGCTGGGCTGCGCAAGGATGGAAAGTTATACGAAAGCATTTACAAGTCCCCAGTGAAGGATCTGGGGGAATTCTATGAGCTAGCTGCGAAGGAGATCAGGTGGGAAGAGACCTTCAGCCCGAAAAAACAGAATCAGAAGAATGAAACGGGCAGTTCTAGCCAGCCTAAGAGGAGAAATAATGGCAGGAACGAAGAAGGAAGAAATAATGGCTCGAGTAACCAGATCGCTAAGAGAACAAGAAGAGAGCCAAGGTATGAGCGACCTCAGCGTCAAGGTCGCCATGAAGGATACAGCGTCCTGACGGCATCACCAGACAGGATTTACGCTGCGGAGAGAAATAAAGAGGATTTTGGGAGGCTCAATCCTATAAGGGCTCCCGTTCATCAAAGGGATCAAAACAAGTTTTGTGCCTATCATAATGAGGTCGGGCACAGTACTTCAGATTGCTGGGCGTTGAAGAATGCCATTGAGAAATTGATCAGGCGAGGTCGCCTGAGAGACTATGTAGCGAGACCCGCAGACTCGCGACCTCCACAACAACGACCCCACCATCAACAGCCAACACATCAACATCAGCCCCAACGAGCTGCTGAGCCAGATCACGAACCTGCGGTAAGAACCATTTTTACCATTTATGGTGGCCTCCATATCGCAGGAGACTCCAACAGATCGCATGAGAGGTATGTCCGAGAGGCGAATCATTCTTTTCAGCTCAATGGGTCAGAAGGACCTACAAAAAGGGCAAAGCCGACCTCGGACGAGATTGTATTTACAGATGAAAATGCAAGAGGAGTGATCTGGCCTCATAACGATGCGTTGGTCGTACGAGCTAAAATCAGCAATATGGAAGTTAGGTGCATCATGATTGATACTGGAAGCTCGGTGAACGTGATGTATCGGAGTTGTTTTGATCAGATGGGGCTGTGAGCAGAACAAATGGCACCGTCCCCAGAGCCTTTATTCGGATTCATTGGAGACGCAGTAGTACCAGTGGGGCAGATTAAGTTGCCATTGACTCTTAGGGAGGCAAGTCGTCAGGCAACGACCCTGACAGACTTCTTGATCATTGATTGCCCATCAGCATATAATGTGGTCCTCGGGAGACCTGCCATGAACGAGTTGGACGTGGTTACTTCGACTAGAACTCTCACAGTCAAGTTCCCAACTCCTAATGGCATCGGATGTATTCGAGGAGAGCAGCACCTAGCTCGACGCTGCTATGAAGATGCTGTCAAAATGGGTGTAAGAGGAAAGAAGGTGAACGTGGTATCAGGGGGCGAGCCACGAGCTATGACTGAGAAAGAAGTCAGTCTCGACCTGGACCCCCGCGAGGTAGATGCAGACCGAGCTACAGGTCCAGTTGAAGAATTAGAAGATGTACAAGTCAGCGAGGCAGATTCTGAAAGGTGCCTGAAGCTGGGAAGAGGTTTAACTCCAGAACTAAGAACCCAGCTCGCTGAATTCCTGAAGGCGAACTTGGATGTATTTGCATGGAATCATGAGGATATGGTAGGGATAGATCCAAAGGTGATGTCTCACAGATTGAATATTGACCCTCACCACAAACCAGTCCGCCAAAAGAGAAGGGCAATGACAGGGGAACGTTACTTAGCACTAAAGGAGGAGGTAGACAAGCTGCTGGTTAACAAGTTCATCAGAGAAGCTTACTACCCCACCTGGGTCGCCAACTCTGTGCTAGTGAAGAAAAAGAATGGAAAGTGGAGGACTTGCATCAACTTCACTGACCTGAACAAAGCGTGCCCAAAAGATAGTTTTCCCCTGCCAAGGATAGACCAGCTCGTGGACGCTACTGCTGACCACGAGCTCCTGAGCTTCATGGACGCATATTCGGGATATAACCAGATCCCAATGAAACCCGAAGACGAAGAGCACACCTCCTTCATGACGGATCGAGGGTTATATTGCTACAAAGTGATGCCCTTCGGGTTAAAAAATACTGGAGCGACCTATCAACGCTTGGTGAACATGATGTTCGAGGAACAAATCGGAAAGACCATGGAGGTCTATGTCGATGACATGCTAGTAAAATCCAAGCAGATAGGCGACCATGTTCACGACCTGGGAGAAATGTTTCAGATTCTGAGGAGCTACCAGATGAAATTAAATCCGCTCAAATGTGCGTTTGGAGTAGCTTCTGGGAAGTTTCTGGGCTTCATGGTCAACAGTAGAGGAATTGAAGCAAACCCTGAGAAGATCAAGGCATTGATCGACATGAGATCTCCGGCCAGGGTGAAAAACGTACAGAGCCTCAATGGCCAGGTCGCAGCACTGAGCAGGTTCATTTCGAAAGCTACAGACAAGTGTGTCCCTTTCTTTGACATTCTGAAGAAAGCGAAGAGCTTCGAGTGGACTGAACAATGTGAAATAGCCTTCCAGCAGCTGAAGGAATATATGGGGCGAGCTCCACTTCTTTCCAAGCCCAAAAAAGATGAAAAGCTGATCTTATATTTAGGAGTGTCAAAGCAAGCTCTGAGTGCCGCGCTGGTGAGGGAAGAGGAAAAGACGCAGCTTCGGGTATATTACGTAAGCAAACGGTTACAAGATGCTGAAACCAGATATTCGCAGATGGAGAAACTAGCTTACTGCCTGGTGATTGCATCAAGGAAGCTGCGACCTCATTTTCAGGCTCATACAATTGAAGTCCTCACCCAATATCCGTTGAAACAAGTCTTGCAGAAAGCTGACACCTCAGGTCGTTTGTTGAAATGGGCAGTGGAGCTCGCGCAGTTCGATATTCAGTTCAAGCCAAGGACGGCTATCAAAGCTCAAGCTCTGGCAGACTTTATTGCAGAGTTTACAGGACCTGTAGATGATGAAGCTGAGTCTTCTGAAGGTCTAGCTTGGGAGCTTTATGTTGATGGATCATCAAGCGAGCAGAGAGCTGGAGCTGGAATTTTACTGATCAGTCCTGAGGGCCATAAGATCCTTTGTGCTCTAAGGTTTGGCTTTCAGGCGACAAATAATGAGGCTGAGTATGAGGCTCTGCTCGCGGGAGTACGTTTGGCTAGGGAGATGCGAGCTGAGCGTTTGAAAGTCTACAGTGATTCACAGCTCGTTGTCGGCCACGTATTGGGGGAATATCAAGCCAAGGGACCAAAAATGGCCCTCTACCTCCAGAAAGTTCACGAGCTGCTAAGTGCATTCCAGAAGTACGAAATGAAACAGATCCCGCGAGCTCAGAACTCATGCATTAGCTCGCCTCGCAACTACACGAGATGCAGATTTCCTTGGGGCGATCCCAGTCGAGTTTCTACCAGCTCCAAGTACAAAGGAAAAGAATGTGACAATGGCCATAATTGTGCAGCCTGATTCCTGGATAAGCTCGATACTCAGCTATTTGCAGGATGGAAAGCTGCCTGGTGACAAGCTGGAAGCTCGGCGTCTGCGAGCTAGAGCAGCCAGGTATTGCATCTATGATGATGCATTATACAAGAAGGGGTTCTCAGCTCCGTTGCTAAGATGCATTGATGGCCCCGAATGTGAAACAGTACTAAGGCAGATACATGAAGGCCACTGCGGAAACCACGCTGGGGGGCTGTCTCTAGCTCAAAAAGCACTTCGGCAAGGCTTCTACTGGCCCACCATGAGGCAGGACGCCATCAACTTAGTGAAGAAATGCAACAAGTGTCAGAGGTTTGCTCATATTCCGCGAGCTCCACCTGCTTACCTCCAACAGATGGTGAGCCCATGGCCCTTTGCTATCTGGGGGATGGATCTTATTGGACCTCTACCAATGGCTCGGGGAAGATGCAAACATGCGGTGGTCGCGGTAGATTACTTCACCAAGTGGGCAGAAGCGAAGAAGTTAGCTGAAATCTTCACAACAAAGATTAAGAAGTTTGTGTGGAGCAACATTATTTGCAGATTCGGAGTCCCACAGCAGATCGTAACCGATAACGGGACCCAGTTCGCTAGTGACCAGTTTCTCAGGTTCTGCAACGACCTCAAAATCGTTAAGAGTTTCTCAGTAGTGGATCATCCACAAGCCAATGGCCAAGTTGAAGCAGTGAACAAGATCATCAAGCAGACCCTGAAGATGAAACTGGAAGCGAAGAAGGGAGCATGGGTAGATGAGCTTCAGAAAGTATTGTGGTCTTACAGAACCACAGCTCGTAACTCCACTGGCGAGACCCCATTCTCAATGGTATATGGATCCGAGGCTATGATCCCAGCTGAGTTTGAAGTTACCTCGCAAAGAATAGCAACCTTCAATCCAAACAACAACGATCAGCTACTTGCCACAAACCTGGACCTGCTTGAAGAGCACAGGGAAACGGCCAGGTTAAGGGTAGCTGTCTATCAGCAAAGAATAGCGAGGTACTACAACAAGTATGCTCGGATTTGCAGATTCAATGTGGGAGACTTAGTATTGCGTCTCATTTTGCCTGGAGCCCGCAAGCCAAGTGATGGATCCTTAGGCCCGAACTGGGAAGGACCATATGTTGTCACAGCAAGCTTGGGGAATGGGGCTTATCATTTAGCTAACAATGAAAATGAAGCTGAGGTCCCTCGAGCATGGAATGCCGAACATCTCCGCCCTTATTATCAGTAAAACTTTTTGTAATATGTAATTCAAAGTTATTTTAGTTAATGAAAGCTCCATTTCCCCAACTTGCGACTCAATTCATCTCACTATGGCAAACGGGCTGCGAGCTAAATAGCTCGCCAAGGAGCCTAAAAAGCAGGCGAGGTAACGACCCCTGCATAGCTCGCTAAAAACAAAGAGCCTAAAAAACAAGTGACTAAGTGTCCTTGCATAGCTCGTTAAGGAGCCTAAAAAGCAGGCGAGGTGACGACCCCTGCATAGCTCGCTACAATTAAAAAGCCTAAAAAGCAAGTGACTAAGTGTCCTTGCATAGCTCGCCAAGGAGCCTAAAAAGCAGGCGAGGTGACGACCCCTGCATAGCTCGCTAAAACAAAGAGCCTAAAAAGCAAGTGACTAAGTGTCCTTGCATAGCTCGTTAAGGAGCCTAAAAGGCAGGCGAGGTGACGACGCCTGCATAGCTCGCTACAATTAAAGAGCCTAAAAAGCAAGTGACTAAGTGTCCTTGCATAGCTTGCCAAGGAGCCTAAAAAGCAAGCGAGGTGACGACCCCTGCATAGCTCGCTACAATTAAAGAGCCTAAAAAGCAAGTGACTAAGTGTCCTTGCATAGCTCGTTAAGGAGCCTAAAAAGCAGGCGAGATGACGACCCCTGCATAGCTCGCTAAAAATAAAGAGCCTAAAAAGCAAGTGACTAAGTGTCCTTGCATAGCTCGCCAAAAGAGCCTAACAAGCAGATGGCTAAGTGTCTCTGTATAGCTCGTCAAAATTTTGACGGTTCAATAACTTGTACTTACCAAATTTTGTTAATTATTGGATTAAGTAATTGCTTTGATTATCATCAGATTTAAAGCTCGCAAGGAATATGGTAACTCTAAAGATGAAAAGCATGAAATATGTTATACGCAGTAGCTTAAATGCATTCAAACACAGAAAGAATAATGAAAGAAATTTCATTAAAAATGAGAATTGATTACAAGTAAAAAGCTGAAAAAATACAAGTAAAAAAGGAAAGCAAGTTTTCAATCTTGAGCTGAAGGGCCTAGGTCCGTTGAAAGTTCTTTATGTGAAGGAGTAATTGGCTCAGCTTGGGAGGTCGTGCCAGGAGCTTGCTCTGAAGGGATTGGACCAGCTGAGGACGAGGTAGCTCGTGATTTAAAATCTCCAATAGTTTCAAGTCCTATGTCCCCAAAGATAGAAAAATCCATTTCCGGGTGGGACGTCCACAATGTGAAGAGAAAATCACGACCTGTTCTTTCCTCAGCCTCGTCCTTTGCATCTGCAACTTGCACTTCCAATTCTCGAGCAGCCTGCTCTCTGAAGACTGTTAGCTCCTCGAAGGCATTGTCTGCAAGCTGGTTAACGTCCTCAGCGTTTTTCTGAATGGCTTCTGCTCGTTTCTTTTCAACCTCAGCTTGCTGAATGGCCTCCGCCACCTGTCGCCTTAGCACCTCAGCTCGATGCTCAGCCTCCTCGGCACGCTTAACCGCGGTTATAGCCTCCTCAGCCCGTTTGGTGGCAGCCTCCTCAGCACTTTTAGCTGCAGCTCCCATTTCGTCAGCTCGTTTTCTAGCTTCCTCAACCTGTTTTTCAGCAGCTTCAGCTCGCGCCAAGGCAGCCTCAACTTGACGATGAAGCATTTCGATCTTTTCTTCTGCAGTCGAGGCCCTCTGCTCGTCCAATTCAGCTCGTTGCTCAGACTGCCTCAGATCTTCTTTCACCTTGAGAAGCTCGTCTTTTAGAATAACATGCTCACATTCCATTTTCTTTAGAGCTTCCTTAAAGGCTTGCCTCGCAGCATTCGCCTCAGCAATCTGAGCTTCCTGACCCTCTATTATGCCCGTGGTCAAGCGAGCTATATCGTCCTTGGCCTCCTCCAACTCGTCTTCCAGCTTCCTTATGGCATCGTTTGTAGCCCTTGTCTGCCTTCTCCGCTTCATCGCGCCAAGAGCACCCTGAAGATGTTATAAGTTAACATTCTATAAAATAAAGAGGTAGGCAAATAAGGGAAAATGACTTACCAACATGGAATGACGAGCTATGAATTCATCCAGATCCTCGCCCTTAAGATATTTATTTTCCAAGACATTTGTGTGGTCAAGCATGATTGTGTCCCAGTTGTCGAGGAAGGAGGTCAAATATCTTCCCCCGGACCTAACCTCAACGGTTGGTCTCGTTGGCGAGGGGGTCCTCTTAGCTTCTGGAATATCGCGTGTGCCATCCCAAGTAGCAGTAGACCGTAAGTGAACGGTGCGTTTAGTTGCCCTTTTGTTGGGGCCAACTTGGGCTTCCTGCGAAGCAACCTGGGGTGGAGCGTCACCTTTTCTAGGCAGCGAGCTAGAAGCTGGAGTCGGCTGAAGACCAGAGGAACCAGCAACAGGAGGCACTTCACTGGGAGCAGCGGGGGAAGGAGCAGCGGCCTGTTTCTCAGCAACAGCAGGCACTTTACTGGGAGCAGCGACCACAGGAGCCTGGTCCTCGACAGATGGCTTGGAACGTTTTGAAGGGGCCGCTGGAGTGGTTGAGGCCTCAGCAGGCCGTTTCGCTGAAAGAGTAGAGAGGCCGGAGATGTAGTAGGCCGCTCAAGAGGAGGAGATTTCATAAGAACGAGTTTCTTCCTGTTAGCTGAAACTCTCCCAGAGGAAGAAACGGAGGCTGGAGTGCGAGCTGGAAATGGCAGTGAAACCCCTGGGGTAGATGTGTGATGTGGAGAAGAGGATGAATCAACTTGTACAATAGGGGCTGTGTGGGCTGGATCTGATCCTGTCCGAGCTGAGGCAGGAGCTGAAGAAGTAGTTTTTCGAGATGCACCCTTTGATGGGGTGCGAGCTGAGGATGATTTCGCCTTTGAAGAAGTACAAGCTGAAGACGATCTCGCTTTAGAGGAGGCGCGAGCAGGAGCGTCTCGGGTAGAAGCCTCCCGAGCTGGAGAAGGTGAGCGAGTTGTACCCGCTGATGATGAAGAGACTGGTGGCGGAGCCTGGGAAGCAGACGTGTTCCCAACCCGAACTGGAACTTCAAAAACAGAACGAAGTCTAGGTCTATCGCCGATTTTGCCTATGTCCTCCTCAGATCGCAGAAGAAGGGATTCCTTAGGAGGAGCAAGGCCGTAAGCTCTAAGGGTCACATCGTCGAATTTGATGATGGTACCTGTGTCCTCTGAGCTTGCGAGCTTGTCAAGAGCTCGTTCCTCCTCGCCGCTGAGAGGAGACTCGTCCATTTTCAACACTGCACAGCAAATAATTAAAAGATGGTAATAAATATACAAAATAACCTCAGCTCGCTATATTTTCCTTTATGAGTACCTGGTTTCAGGACAAAACTGAAATTTTGGAGATCTGTGAGAGAGGGGCACGAGATGTAAAACCAGCTCGTTTTGTACGGCCCGACGTTGGATTTGCCCTTTACTTCTCCTTTGGGCAAGAGATCTTTGTATTGCGACTGACGGGCTGTAAGGTAGTAGATGCCATCCGGTTTCTCTCCTTCTGCTGTACTCAGAGCCTTGAAGGAGTAGAACTGCTGTATAATTTTTGGTGTAAGGGGGCGAAGGCCGTTCCTAAGGAAGACCATGGCCAGCGAGGTCAGCTGCGCATATGAGTTTGGAGTCAACTGAAATGGCGCGAGCTTGACCTTGTTGAGAAATGCGATTAAGTATGGCGGAATAGGGAACCGTAGCCCCTGCTCGAAGTGCTGAGTGCTGACAGCGATGAATCCCCTGGGCGGATAACATGCATGATTACCTGAATCAGGCAACAGTGCGCGACAACCAAAAGGAATGTGGAATTGGGCAACAAGTCCTTCCACATCAGGACGTTTTAGCAAGGAAGGATGACGAGCGAATGTATCCCGAGCTGCTCTTCCCTGTATAGCATGTTTTCGGGCTGCATCATGCTCACGAGCTTCACTACTTGGAACATTTCCCTTGCGAATTCCGCTTGAAGACATCTGAACAAGTTAAAAAACCAGATTTAGTCAGAAGGAGAAACGCCATGTCCAATAAACTCAAAACTCAGAGTAATGAAGGTACAACAATGGTGGTGAAACTAAGTAAACCGAAAGCAGAAAGTTTGTCTTACTTTGAATCGTTGATGAGACTGAAAAACGGCAAGTGAGGATGATGATTTCGTGAAAAAAGGCAGTAGGTCCTGGTTGCTTGAAAGTTTGAACACTTGATTGCTTTAAAAAAAAAAACGACAGATGAAAGAAGAAAATGAAAAGGATCTATCGATTTATATAGACAAGCAAGTGTGAGCTCCAACCGTCAGATCTTGGAAAAGTGTAACCGTCATAAATCTGACGGTGCAGCGTGAAGCATGGCTTTGGAAATCATGCAGCCGTCAGTTGAAAGACGTGCGCATTAAATACGCGTGTAAAGGACGTGCAGACGTCGCTTCAGTTACCATCTGCATGATCGCCACGTGTCACAACTGAAAAGGTGGAATTTGAAAGTGCACAGGAGCAGTTATGAAGGTTAGCGTGCCAAGGAAGCCAGCTTTTACCAGCAGTTTCAAACTCCCAGCTCGTAGAAGCGAACTGAGAGCTGGGGGGCTAATGTTATATGTATTTTTCGGACTCATTAATTGGGCTGGTAAAAGTCCAATTTAGGCCCATTTCAGACCCAATAAGAAGGCCCAATAAGGTCAACCCAGTCAAAGCCCATCAGACGAGGCTCAGATATCAACTCCAGGCCCAGCAGAAGGTACAGCTCATCTCAGTATCCTGTCAGCTCGCTATAACGAGCTAGTTTCACAGCTCATCTCATGCACAGCTCGTCTCCCAGCGAGCTCGAGCTCAAGACCTCCATAGACACGTCAGCTCGTCCAAAAGCGTAATAAATACAACATCTTCCAGAACAGGCAGTTGCCAAGTTCAACCATGATTCTCTCTCCGAATATGGTAGTTACCCAGTCAAACCATGATTTCCTTATCAGATATGGAAGTCTATTCAAAATCAAATACAAATCAACCTTATCTCGAGATAATTACAGTAGTTTCCTGATATTATTCAAATAAATTAGGAAGTATAATTAATGTATAATTCTTTTCCTTATTTTTCCTTATTATTTGGGAAGTGTAATTAATTTAGGATTCTTTTCCTGATTTGCTACAACCAGAATTGTAACACCTCTTTCCCTATAAATAGGGATTAAGATTATTGTAACATCATCAGAAAATAATCAATAATACACTGTCACTCTGCAGAATTTAAGAGACAGACAGTCGTGGACGTAGGCCAATTATTGCCGAACCACGTAAAAGCTCTGTGTTCCTTGTTTGATTCTCGGTTCTTGTTTATGTTCTTTCTTGGTATTTGTGCTTTCTCACATTGATTGCAGGTATTGGGCATTGATTACTCGTCGACTGAAATCCAACGTCGACAACAGCTTTCTTCTAACTTGGTAGTTTAATCTAAAGGCAAAGTCATAAATAACATATAAAAACGAAGTCGAGCTTCTTTGCACTTGTAAAAAAAGGTCGAATCACCGAGGGTACTAGAAATGGTTAGAAAATAGTTTATCAATAATAGCCAAAATTCTTGTAATGAAATTATTGTATTTAATCAATTGAATCACACGATAAGAGATATATTAATATAATATTATTAAATCACATGATAAGTAATGTATATAATATTATAAAATTAATTATCATATTTGTTAGTATACAAATCTTGACTGATTAATTAAGATATATATATATATTTTGGTTTGAAAAGAATATATTTGTTGTTGGGGATTTTTTAAACCGTTTAAAGTGCATTTGTTTAATTAGCTTTTACCTTTGTTTTATAATGTTTAATTGAAGTACATAAAATTTATTTTTGGGTTTCTTTTATTTGATATATTCTTTAAGAAGCATTTTTTTTTTTTTGGTTTTTTGGTAGAATATGTCATTTAAATAAAAAAATAAATGTTTATTTTGAAAATCAATTAATTAAATTTTTTAATAAAGCAATTTTAGATTTTTTAAATCGATATTTCAATTATGTGAAATAATCATGAAATCATAAATACCAATATAGTGACAATTATATGAATATTATTTTTCATTAGTATGAATTTGTCATTTTAAACTAACATATAGATTTTTGTAATTGTTAACCAAAATTATCATTATTATTATCTTTAAATTGGTGAGTCAAAATTATTTTGGGCATATCAATTGACTACTTAATTAAAGAAGTGCAACCATGATACACCCTTTTTTTAAAAAATAAAAATAAAAGAATAAAATCTTATTAATGAGCATATCTATTCATAATTCAAATACTTAGTGTACTTTCTCATTACATCGATGATAGGGTTCAAGTTTCAGCAAGTATAAATCTTCAGTATCATATATTCTAAAGTATAACTTAGACATGCTTGATAAGAGATTTTGAATTCTTACCTTGAATTAAAGTTCACAAAACCTCTAAATCCTAACATTGTTCTACTCAATTTGAAAGGAATGTCCAACAGAATCCCTTTTTTATTCACAAGGTAAAAAATTTCTGCTTTTGATGTCTGTGTTTAATGATTCATCATTGTATTTCAATAATGGTTCTTCATTCCAAAAAGTGCAAAGTTGTATCAAATTTTTCTAGAAAAAGTTAAGTTATATATACTACCATTGTGCCTCCTCATTTTGTAATTCAAATTACAAACCGATAACTACTTAAGCAATTACTATACAGATGAAAACCTATGTAACCCATGTTGGTAAAATTAGCTAGCTGAATGGGTCAAATTTTGTTTGACCCATTTGGACATTTAAGGCCCAATTTGTCTCATTGATAAGGGCAACCCAAAATACTAACACCATGTGTCTTTACTAAAATTTTCTTGTTTATTGTGAGAGTAGAAAATTTTTGAGTACCTCAATCATTAATGTCAGTAAACTTCTAATTGTAATTATTAAAAATAAAAAGAACGAAGTGAACTAATCTATAATTTATTATGTATTAAAGTTGCTTATGACATAAATAAACTAATGAGTGATAAGTGTAATACTAGTCAATCTCAATTCCTTAATTTTGAGTTAACAAAATATCTTCTATGTTCCATGCCCAATTCATTACTGTTTAAATAAGATGAGAAATGATTAAAAAAAATCAAAAACAAAAACAAAACAAAGATGAGAAATCATAAATTAAGTGGCCTGAATCCAGGGATGTAGTCAAGATTCAATGCTAAGGTGGGCTAGAAATTTTTCTTTTTTTTTTTAATTGAAACTTCATGCATGATAAATTTTTGAAATGCATGATTAATTAATTGAAAAACAAAGCTACACTTAATCAAGAACATAGTTAATTGAAAAACAAAGCTACACTTAATCAAGAACATAGTAAATCTTAATTATATTTCAAAATATGTATGCCATAATAATTTTATATACATATTTAAGATGATCGACTATGTTTATTATTTGAATTATGATCAATATAAATCATATATAATGGATTAAAATAAAAATCAATGTAAATGATACTAATGAGTTAATATCATTAAAAGCAGCAAAAGATATAAGAACTTAAACAATATAATAATTGTAACTTACACCACAAAAATTCAATAAGACTATCAACCAAAGATCCAATTCTTAATCAAGATAAACATTAATTACTAAAATCTCGATTTTAACTCTAAGACAATTTGTAACGAAAGACTAAAATTAATAAACATACTTTATTTTCATAATTGATCATATTTTATAAACAACAAAATTTTCAATAAAACTATGCATTATATAGTTAATTTTTTTTTTTTCAGCATAAATAATTAAATTGTATACAATAATATAAAAGTTGAGTACAATTTTCAAAAATAAAGGGTGTTTGATTTGAAGAAAAGGATATAGAAATAAATGTTATTTTAATAAATTTAATTTTAAAAAGTTCATGCCTCTTACCAAAATGTTTAAAAATTTTGCTAAAATGATTTATAAAGATTGAGCTACAATAGGCTTGAGTTTGCCCTCGCCTATTAAATGCTACGTTACTACCTAAATTGTATTAGATATTTAAATTATATATGGAGACCAAATTTAGACGATACAAAGTCAAATCATATCCATATTTAATCAATTTCACTGACACCCTAATCAATACTTTATAGTAAGCTAGTTGTATAATGTAAAGCATGTGATTCCAAGTCAATTATTCATTTGACCTATCTTTCAAGACAAATAAATGTGACAATTACCTCTCTCACTTTTCTACACTTTCTCATATTTTGTCTATTTATTAATTTGGCCCATCTTCTAATACAAATTAACGTGATAATCATGATAATCATGTAATGACAATGGAATTGCATTGTTTAGGGAATATGCTTCGCATAAACTTGTCTTCTAAAAATTATTATCTAAATTATTAAAACTCGAAGCATAAGGCATAATAAAAATAAAGTAGAACACAATAAATTCATGTGATTTAGCTAACACCTATGCCCACGAAATGAAATTTTAAAAATATATATATTTAATATATATATATGACTAGTGGAGATAACAAAAGAGTGTTAAAATATCACAAAGTTCAAATCCCTATTACACTCAAATTCTCTAATAGGTACAAAAAACACGACCCTAAACGAAGTAGGATTATATATATATATATATATATATCTGTTATATTCTAACATACACTTAAGAATGTATACATTTGACCACAAAAAAAAAAAAAAAAAACACATGATTGTATTATAAAATGTGTGATTGTAATTTATTATATATGATTATAACTAGTAAATGTGATTGTATTTACTGATTTATTGATTGCAATTATATTTGCTTATTGTAATCAAATATGTTAACAAATTATAATCATACATTTTAGAATACAATTACCTTTTTTTTTTTTTTTGATTAAGTGTATATATATCCAAGTATACCTAAGGAGACCCCTATTTTTATATAAATGTCTTTCTGATATTAGGTCAAATATTTATTAGGACTAGTTAAGATAAAACTCTAATGCACAACCCAAAATATTACTCCTAGATAGAGGGAGAAGACTACCCACACGAAGTGGGAAAATTGCACACACTTATGGGATATGTTAATGCTCGAATCTTGTCCATCTGCTTTCTAGTAAGCCAGACCAATAGGGGTTGCGTAGTGGTGCCACTCTACTTGGGAGCAACTAGGATCGTATATGAATGTATCAAATATGGACTAATTAACAAAAGCCACATACATGACTAATTTAAACCACATATTAAAGTTACTGGCTTTTCTTAAATTGATAAAATCTAAAACCTCGCTTTCAAAAATAATAATAATAAAATCTAAAATTTCTCTTGTAACAAAAGGTCTTCTTTTGGGAAAAAAAAAAAAAAAAATCCTCATCTATTTACTAATAAGACTACATTCTATCGTATTTCAAAAAAAAACAAAAAAACAAAAAAACATATTCTATTGATAATTAGTTAGGTTAAAATTGGTATAAATATTCTTTGAAATATTAAAATCTCACTTAAAGTATCATTAGATTTAGTAGAAATTCTCCTTTTACAATAAAAGGTCTCCGTTTATTGTTTAAATCCAACTACTTTGTATATAATTAGGTTAAACATCATATTAATTCTACTTTTAAATTTAATTTGACGAAGGGTACACCCATTCCCTTTTTGGTACAATTTATTCAAATAACACTTTTCTTTTTCTATTTTTCTGTTTCTTTGTTCCATATTTAAGGGGGTGTATTTGTTTTGGTGTTATTGGAGTTTGATGGACTTTTTTTAAGTGATAGATTTTGATGGAATTAATGGATTCCTTATACTCCATATAGATTTTGTTAAATTCTTTATGAAATTTATGAAAATAAGGACAAGATTTGTTGAAGTATATGAGTTTGCAAAAATATAAATTCCTTGTACAATCTGTTACCTAAGTTAATTCAATCCATTTGGAACTATATTACATTGGTTTTAGATTTTTATGTGCTTGAAATGGGAATTACATGGATTTTTTAAGCTTGAACTTTAAAATTGGGGCTTAGTGATCAAATTTTAAAATCGGATTGATTTGGATTAAGTGATTTTCTAACAATGTCTTAAATTTATATAACTATCCAATTAGATACTCTATGGGTACATTTCAAATAATAGTCCAAGTAGAAATTTTATTAATGGAAATATTGGAAGTAGAACTTTTAGGATTAGTACTTTTAGAAAAATTATTGATCGTTTCGTTATTTCATTTAGAAAGAGCTTTTATATATTACAATGTATAAATGTTTAAGTATATTTCTCCTATGCTAGCTGAACTATGTAATAGTGAACAAATTAAAGAAGCATATTATTTCCCTTTTCATTTCTTCCGTATTCTAATAAAATAGCATCTTTTCTTAAAAATAAAATAAAA